>PVJI01014376.1:0-44361 GCA_004026765.1 Micronycteris hirsuta
AATGTCCATACTCCCCAAAGCAATTTATAGATTCAATGCAATCCCTATCAAAGTACCAATGGCATATTTCATGGATATAGAACAAACACTTCAAAAATTTATATGGAACCATAAACGTCCCCGAATATCAGCTGCAATTTTGAGAAAGAAGAGCAAAGCAGGAGGGATCACAATTCCTGATATCAAACTATATTACAAGACCACTGTAATCAAAACAGCTTGGTACTGGCATAAAAACAGACAGATAGACCAATGGAACAGAATAGAGAGCCCAGAAATAAACCTGAGTCTCTATGGGCAATTAATCTTCGACAAAGGGGGCAGAAGCATAAAATGAAATAAAAATAGCCTCTTCAACAAACGGTGTTGGGAAATCTGGATGGCTACCTGCAAAAAAATGAAATTCAAGCACCAACTTACACCATACACAAAGGTAAATTCAAGGTGGATAAAAGACTTAAATGTAAGTCCTGACACCATAAAAGTTCTAGAGGAAACCATCGGTAGGAAAATCTCAGACATTCCACGCAGCAACATCTTCAATGATATGTCCCCTAGAGCTAGGGACATAAAGGAAAGAATAAACAAATGGGACCTTATCAAAATAAAGAGCTTCTGCAGGGCTAAAGAAACTAGTATTAAAATAAAAAAAGAACCAACCGTATGGGAAAACATATTTGCTAATGATACCTCAGACAAGGGTCTGATCTCCAAAATATATAAAGAACTCATACGACTCCACTCCAGGAAGACAAAAAAAAAAACAATTAAAAAATGGGCAAAAGACATGAACAGACACTTCTTGAAAAAAGACATACAGAGGGCACAGAATCATATGAAAAGATGCTCAACATCATTAGCCATCAGAGAGATGCAAATTAAAACCACAATGAGATACCACCTCACACCAGTCAGAATGGCCATCATCAACAAAGCAACAGATAACTGTTGGAGGGGATGTGGAGAAAAGGGAACCCTACTGCATTGTTGGTGGGAATGCAGACTGGTGAAGCCACTGTGGAAAACAGTATGGAACTTCCTCAGAAAATTGAAAATGGAACTGCCTTTCGACCCAGCAATTCCACTACTGGGATTATACCCTAAGAATCCTGAAAAACCAATTCAAAAGAACCTTTGCACTCCTATGTTCATAGCAGCACAATTCACAATAGCCAAGTGCTGGAAACAACCTTAGTGCCCATCTACAAATGAATGGATCAAGAAACTATGGTACATTTACAACATGGAATTCTACACAGCAGAAAGGAAGAAGGAGCTTATACCCTTTGCAACAGCATGGATGTAACTGGAGAGCATTATGCTAAGTGAAGTAAGCCAGGCAGTGAGGGACAAATACCATACGATCTCACCTTTAACCGGATCATAACCAACAAAAGTAGAAAGCAAGCAAAACATAACCACAGACATTGAAATTAAAAACAGTCTAACAATAGACAGGGGAGAGAGGGAAGGGGACAATGGGGAGAAGAGTTTTCAGGAATCACTGTAGAGGACACATGGACAGGACTAAGGGGGAGGAGGGAGGCTGGCGGGGGGCTGGAGGGGAAGGGAGGAGGGGAGGGGAGAGGATGCAAATAACTGTAACTGAACAAAAAATTTAAAAAAATGTTTAAAAAAAATAAATTAATTAAATCTAAAAAAAGAAAAAGAACTCTTACCTTTTGCAACAGCATGGACAGACCTAGAGATTGTTATGCTAAGTGAAATAAGCCAGTCAATGAAAGACAAATATCATGTGATCTCACTTACATGAGGAATCTAATGAACAACATAAACTAACAAACAAATAGAAACAGAGGCATAGATACATGATAGACTGACAGCTGTCAGAGGGGAGGGTGGAGACTGGATGAAAAGAGGTGAAGGGATTAGCCATGGAACATACATGCATGACCTATGGACATGGACAACAGTATGGGGATTGCCTGAGGGGGGTGCTGGGTGGAAGTGGGTAAATGGGCAAAAAGTGGGGGCAATGTAATAGTACAGACAATAACATATAATAATGGCCCTGGCTGGTGTGACTCAATGGATTGAGCACCAGCCTGCAAACCACACGGTCGCCAGTTCAATTCCCAATCAGGGCACACGCCTGGGTTACGGGCCAGGCCCCCAGTAGGGGTGCATGAGAGGCAACCACACATTGATGCTTCTCTCCCTCTCTTTCTCCCTCCCTCTCTGAATAAAAATAAATAAAATCTTCTAAATAAATAAATAAATAATATATAATAACAAAAAGAATGGTTTAGATGGCAACAGAAAGACTCATTTAATCTTATGTCAGGAACACAATGTAATAGTACCTATCACAGGCATTATTGAATAATCACATGCTGTGCTCTAAAATTTATCCTCATGCTTTTATTTGTGAGAGACTATTTTAGAGCCTTCTAACTTTCCTCTATGGATATTAGTCTATATCTACTTTCTATCACTAGAGAAGGTCAACAATGGTAAAGTATATTTTTCTACAAAACTTCCATATTAATAGGCACTGAATTGTGCAAATGAATCCAAATTAATTGACTGATTTGTACAAGTGGGTTCAATCATTTCTAATTAAACTATTGGCATCCTGAAAAAATAGAAATAAAAGACTATTAGGGAATGAGTAGCTCAGAACAGGCTTGGACACAGAAAAACTCAGGACCACAAACAGCTCAGTGCCCTTCAGAAAATGAAGAAACCAACATTTTTTTTTTGAGTTCTTAATTCATGCCAATCACTTTGTAAGGACTTTTCATACATTATTCCATTTAATCCTCACAACAATCCTATTATCCCCATTTTACAAATGGGAAATTTGAGACTTAAATAACTAGGCCAACGTCACATGGCTATTAAATTTAACTCAGATCTGCTTTCAAAGGTTCCTGCTCTTCCACTAAATCATAGTAAATCCATTCATGTGCTGTTATTTGTTGAGCCTTAGGAAAATATAAATTGAACTTGTTCTATAAACTCGTCCCTAAAAACACGATCATATACTATTATAGCTAACAGGGCCTTAGTGTTTATTTAGCCAACCAACACCTTCTACAATTTTATAGGTGATGAAACGGAGGCCGCAAAGAAGTTAAGGGACATATCTAAACTCAAAATACACTTTAGATCTCTCCCAGAGCACTTGAATTTTGAACATTGGGACTGTGTCATGTATAAAGGCATTTGATACGGATACTTCACAAGTATTTTAAATTAAACTTCAGTACAAAAACAGCATATCAACTGAGAAAAATAATCTCTGCTCTCTGCCCACAATCCCGTCATCTTAAATTTTTCATCAAAATGAACAATTACTGAGATCCTTGTGTAAGAAATTAGTTCTTTTGAAAAGAATTAGTTGGAAACTTCTAATGTCCTTTATCTCTAATCCAGGTTGCTTCAATAGTAACTGCAGCATTTTGTTAAAATAAAAGGCCATATTCATATATAGCATACAAAAGGCCTATGTTCTATTTCTCAAAGTTGCCAAGATTTTCAAGAAAGTTGCATTTTTATAGATAGAGCTGATCTCTTATGTAGAAGGTAAACAGTCAGACTACTTCCAGCTGTGAAAAAGCTTGTGTTTCTACCAAGTGAGCTCCCAGAGGCTACGCACATGCTGCACTAGGCAGAAGACAAGCATGGCTGCAATATTCCAAGTCAGCAACAGAGACATTGAAGAGATGAGGAAATTAGCAGCTGTGGGGTTAGCCTTTGGAGAATTAGATTTCCAGAGAAGCAAAGAGAGACAATGATGCCTATGAGAGATTTTTCTCTGCTGAATAAAATATAGTTTTCACAAACAAATAATCTTCAATTTTGAAAAAGCAAGATTAGCTGCATTTATCACAATAATTAGACAAAAAAATTATTTTCAAGCAAAGCATCATTATATCACACCTTCACAATATGGTATAACATTTCTTGAAACATATATAGGTGATTGTATCTACCTGAGTTATTTTCATAATTCAAAATTTTAACAACTAAATAAATAGTAGAACAGGGACAATTTATAAATATGCTTAAATCTTAATAATTAGTCTTCCCTCTGCCTGAAAACATACTTCTACATATCCTTTAGAATTTTAGGATTATCTCACTTGACACAACCTCTCTAACCACCTACATCTCATCCAATGATGATATAGATATCCCTTTACTGTACTTCCATAGCATCTTATGTATACTTTTGTCACTGTAATGACTGCACTTACTACAATCACATGTAAATTTGTCTGTCTCCCCTGACTCTAAGCTGGGAACACATGTTCATCAACTTTATAATTACAGTGACAAACACTTGATATAAAATAGGTGTTCGATACCTATTAAGTGACTATTTATTAGATCCTGTCATGTGATCCTCACGTGAATACCAAGAAGCCTAACCTGTACTGGCCATATGACAATATTTCCTTCTCACAGGAGTATACGATAATAATTATTCTTCAGTAAAATAGCTGAATGATTTTACTGAGGGAAATAAAAACTACAGGAACATTTCAAGTTGAAGTTCCTTTGTTCAGGAACCCTGATTGTTTCTCTAACATTTCTCTAATATTTTTAGGAACACACTTGTCTTTTGTTTCATATCTAATGGAATTTAGCTTGGATGAGGGCCTCTGGGACCTTGAGATAGGTGGATTAAACCATAGGGAGATTTTAAGTGATGTCATCACTAGTCTATAGACATTGGCCTGCGATGAAGAGGAACAACCAGTACCATGACACAATCATATAATTATCTGTATAGTGGTCTGGCTTGAGCTGCAAGCAAAACCCTTCTGTGTTGACACCCACCATGCAGTAAACCAAACCATGCCCTGTGGCCAGGATGGCTTAGACTATGAAAAAAAATAAGGAATAGAAGAAAGTTGAAACAGGACAGATAATACCTAAAACTTTGGAGGTACCAAATTTTATTGGAAATAAAAAAGATGTGAACCCCTCATTTGTCTACATGTTTTTTAATAACTTTTTAGTGTTGCTGAATTATACTTGTCTCTATTTTTTCCCCATTGCTCTCCCCTGCCCCGCCTACCTCCTTCCCCACCTGTTGTCCTTGTCCATGGGTCCTTTATACATGTTCCTTGACTTGACCCTTCCCCTTCTTTTCCCTTTATCTCCCTCCCCACTCCCCTCTAGTCACTGTCAAATTGTTCTTTATTTCCATGTCTCTGGTTCTATTTTCCTTGCTTATTTGTTTTGTTCATTAGGTTCCACTTATAGGTGAGATCATATGGTATTTGTCTTTTATTGCCTGGCTTATTTCACTTAGCATAATGTTCTCCAGTTCTATCCACGCTGCCACACAGAGTAGCAGTTCATTCTTTCTTTCTGCTGCATAGTATTCCATTGTGTAAATGTACCACAGTTTCTTGATCCACTCATTTACTGATGGACATTTAGGCTGTTTCCAGCACTTGGCTATTGTAAATATGCTGCTATAAACATTGAGATGCATAGGTGCTTTTAGATTGGTATTTCAGAATTCTTAGGGTATAATCCCAGCGGTGGAAATGCCAGGTCAAAAGGCAGTTCCATTTTTAGTTTTCTGAGGAAATTCCATACTGTTGTCCATAGTGGCTTCACTAGCCTGCATTCCTACCAACAGTGTACTAGGGTTCCCTTTTCTCCACAACCTTGCCAGTGCTTGTTTGTTGATTTGGTTATGATGGCCCTTCTGACAGGTGTGAAGTAGTATCTTATTGTGGTTTGAATTTGCATCTCTCTAATGGCTAGTGATGCTGAGCATCCTTTCATGTCTCTGGGCACTCTGTATGTCCTCCTTGGAGAAGTGCCTGTTCAGGTCCTTTGCCCATTTTTTAAGTTGGATTGTTTGTCTTCCTGGAGTGGAGTCCTGTGAGTTCTTTATATATTTGGAGATCAAACTCTTGTCCGAGATATCATTGGCAAACATATTTTTCCATGCAGCTGGTTCCCTGTTCATTTTGCTGATGTTTTCTTTAGCCGTGCAGAAGCTTTTCAATTTGATGTAGTCCCATATGTTTATTCTTTCCTTTATATCTGTTGCTCTAGGGGACATATTGGTGAAAACATTGCTGCATGGGATATCTAAAACTTTCCTGCCTATTTTCTCCTCTAGGACTTTTATTGTGTCATGACTTATATTTAAGTCTTTTATCCATCTTGGGTTTATTTTTGTGTATGGTATAAGTTAGTGGTCTACATCTCTTGACTAGTCATCATGATTAAAGAACCCAAATGTAGTCCATTCCAAATAAGAGAAGCATCCATAATTTCAGTCAATTGTAAAACTGGATAGAGAACACATTACACTACAATTAAGAAAGTTATTAATGGCTAAAAATAAATGGAGTAGAGCCCTGACTGGGTGACTCAGTTGGTCAGAGCATTGTCTTATACACCAAAAAGAGTACAAGTTCAATCCCGGGTCAGGGAGTGTATGGGAGGTAACCGAATGACGTTTCTCCCTCACATCAATGTTTCTCTCTATCCCTCTATCTCCCTTCCTCTCTCTAAAATCAATAAACATATCCTCAAGTGAGGATTAAAAATATAATAAAATTAAATTAAATAGTACAGATGGAGAACTGGATATACTAAAATAAAAACAAAACACTTATTTATTGAGCCTTCATGTACTTAAGAAAGTTAGTTTTAAAAGAGACCTATTACCTAATCCCTACGTTTTCCTTTAATAAGAGTATGGCTTTGAGCTTGCTGTTAGAATCCTACCTCATAGCATTTTATGATAATTAAATAAGATAATATATATAAATTATTAGGCAGAGTATGTAACCATTGTTAGTACTGTTTTAAATCTTGACTGGATTTATTCATTTTAAGATGAGGAAAACAATGAGTGAGTGCATGCGAGTGCATAACTTGATTTATGCCCTGTTAAAGAGGATAGTTACATGGAATAAAGTTTTCATCACAATTATTTGGAAAGGAATATTTATTACAATTATCATTCTTAAAATATCATGTATATATAAATATGTAATCATTTTTACATGTATAAATAAGTAATAAATGAATAAGACCTATAAATGAAAATAAGTAAAGCTAAAAGTGAAATAAGAATACCTAGAGATAATTTGGTTTCTTCTCTTTCCTCAGTTGTACTTAAAAAAATAAGGTCCATAATCAGAATGAATAATTTATATTTTCATGGTTTTAATTTTTTCCAAAGTTAAGCAACTATTCAATGTCAGAAATACTGATTTAACTACCCATCATTCAATCCAATTCTCTTTCCTGCTAATCCTAGCCAATGTTTACCTCAATTCCCTTATTAACTAACAACCAATACATGGTAAAATCCCATAGTTCCATAAAGTATATCACAAACACTAAACATTTTTATTGTCAAGATATGCTGTTGTTGTAGAAGAGAGAACTATTTGCCCCTCTGAGGTCTGGCAAAGTGCTACTCAATTGCAGGCTATGGACCAGTGCTGATCTGTAAACTCTCTGACATGGTCTGCAACAAAGTAAGAATTGAAATTGACAGTGTTTAGAAATTTGTGTAGCAATCTGAGAGTTATTTTATTGAATCTGTTAAATCAAATTGAATCTATTGAACTTAATTTGAAAAAGATATGCTAAGGATTAAGTGAAAAATATAGCCATTCCCAACAGTAAGATGCATATATGTGTGTACTATATATGCTAGTAGACAGGTGTAAAAAGAGAAAACACATCTTCTGCCCTTCAAACTTTTACTAGGGATTAGCCTCTAATTCCCTCCAGCAGCACATGAAAGCTTGGGACATAAGCAATGGCAAAGAGAATCTACAAGGACCTATTTCAGTGTGTGTGAAATTCTTGTCTTAGGACTTATTCATGCCCACATTTTTCTTACAAGGTTAGCAAAAAACATCATCTTTAAATATAAAACTCAGAATATTATAGTTTTCTACTTGAGACAATAGCTATAAAGTTTCTAACCCATTTTCCTGTGAACAAGCATAAAGATTATTTTAACAAGGACCTTTCTATCCATGCTGAATTTTTTCTGAGCTGTAGCAAAACAATCACTAATGATATGACAATACTTCTTTGTTAAATTTTAAACAAGTACTTGACCAAACATATAGAAGGCTTAAATTCACTTGATTTAATTCAGTGCCTAGTTGGTATAATACAACATAACAGATGCATAAAACAGAAGCAAATCTTCAATTCTCAAGTTCTTTTTAATCTAATTTTAAAGCCCCTCCTATCTATGATTTATATTTAAAATCTGAAAGTAACACTAATTCTACCAATCTTTATTCCAAAGAATATAGCTTATTTGTAAGACAATGACTGCAGGTATTCCCACAGTTCTTTATTTACACTTCATTACCTCAATTAACATGATCTGACAGCTGGTGCCAGACACTGTGCTTTCCTACATGTTATTTCCTTTAAATCCCACAAAATGCCCTTAGGTTGGAATCACTACTCTCATTTATAAACTGGCTATACTAAGAATCAGAGAATTAAGTAACATCAAATATCACTTAACTACAAAGTGGCAAAATCCAGGTAAATACATCTTTGTTAAGAAAGTGTCTCAAACTGGACAACAATATCTTATTAATAGTCAATACTGCATGAATGAATTTAAAAGTTTACAATATTTTATCTTATTATTGCTAGCCACTGAATTTCATTATTGACAATTACTGCATATACATATTTATTGAATCACTTAACAACAAGACACTTAACAGCACTGTATATCAGTTTCCACATCTGCAAAGTAGTGATAATAACAGAACCTACTTCTTATAGATTTTATGAAGAGTTAATATTTGTGTCCTGGCCAGGTGGCTCAGTTGGTTAGAGTGTCGTCCCGGGTTCATTTCTCAGTCAGGGCACACTTACCTAGGTTGCAGGTTTGATTCCCAGTAAGGGTGTATATGGGAGGCAACCAATCGATATTTCTCTCTCACATCGATGTTTCTCTTTCTCTCAATCTCAATCTCTTTCTCTCTCTTTTACTTTTCTCTCTCTCTCCCTCCCTCTCTCCCAAAGATCAATAAGCATGTCCTCAGGTATTAATTTTTTAAAAAACCTAGATGAAAACTTACTGCCTGCATGACTTCGGGCAAGTTATTTAACCTCTTTATCCTATTGTTATTGCGATTACCACATTATTCTCAGACTGACAATGATAGAAAAATCCAGCTCCATTTAAAAAAAAAAAAACTGGTTGTCAATTATCCTCAACCCAGTGCTCTCTAGGTTAGCACCTATGTATACATGGCACAAACTATCCTATTGTTCTTGTTAAGAATTTAAATTACAGTAGTCCTTCCTTATCTGTGGTTTCACTCTCTGCACTGTAAATGACCCACAAGCTGAAAAGTTAAATAGAAAATTCCAGAAATAAACGATTCATAAGTATTAAATTGTATGCCATTCTAAGTAGAGTAATGAAATCTCATGCTATCTGCTCCATCCCACCTGAGATGTAATTCATCCATTTGTCCCTCCTATCCTTTCTGTATATGCTACCTGCCTATTAGTCACTTCGAAGTCATCTCAGTTATCAGATCAATTATGAGAGCTACAGAGAGAGAGAGAGAGCATAGTCACATAACTTTTATTACATTATATTGTTTCAATTGTTTCATTTCATTATGTTATTGTTGTTACTATGCCTCTCTCTTACTATGCATCACTTATAAATTAAAATTTATCATGGATATGTGTGTATAGGAAAAAAAATAGCATGTATATATGTATAGTGTTTGGTACTATCTACAGTTTCAGGAACCCAATGGGGGTCTTGGAAGATACTGCCCGTGGATAAGGGGGACTAGTGTGCCTTGAGTGTGACCCAAGACTGAGTTACCTCATCTTGCTCATTTTCTCTCTGGTTTTCTCATCAAAGAAGGCCATCCAGGCCCTGATTTTCAGTGGTGGGAAAGCAGAAAGCTAAGAAGAGGTATAAGTAGAAAGTTATGAGCAAATCAGCACCACAGTCCTTTTCATACAACTTCGTCCTTGTGATAGTCTCTTTTCCTTAAGTACAGATAATTGAATGGTGAATTCATGAAACTACAGGCAAGAGAACAAAAGCCAAAATATACCCAAAATAATGACTTTGAGTTCCATTTAAAGAGTCTCCTTTTCCATAGTTCAAAAAGCCACTGGGATACCAAGTAACCTATTGTACAAATACTTACGTAAATATCAAAAGTTATACATAGCCTAAGATAACTATAATGCCAATGTCCAATCTTTCCAAAAGAAATACATTAGCACTTTGCAAAGCAGTCATGAGATAACAAAAAGGGACAGTCTAACAGGGAAATGGGGCCTGCTTCTCTGACAGCTTTGCTTAGACATTGGTCAGTTCTACCACAAGGCCAAAGCAGTATAAACTTGTATAGCTTCTCTCTATTCCTGGACATAGTTTCCTTGGTTTTTGTTTTTGTTTTGTTTTTTTTCATTCTAGAAGCTATAACACTCATTACAAGCAATTCAGAAGAGAGAGAAGAAAAATCCAGCTGGAGCCTTATCAGTCCACTATAAACATTATTAATATTTTTGGTATATTTGTGTCCCATTTTTATTATTTTAAGCAGAGTTATATTTTTTACATAATTTTTGTTATTCTAAATAAACAAAAATTGTATTTTGTCTCTGCCTCTAACATAGCACAAGCATATTTCATATTAACCCAAGCTCTTTAAAAATAAAAATTTTAACAAATGCATAACTCCAGCAAGTTCTACTCTTAACAATCCTGCTAGTCTTATTTCCTGCTATGAGTAATGCCGTTGAAAACTCAAAGCAATGCACAGAGAGGCAGCATAGCATAATGGTTAAATATGTAGATAAAGGTGCCAAAATTCAGGGTTTGATTCCCACCATCTCCATTTAGCAGTGCAATAGTGAGAAAATATCTTAATCTTTCTGCTCCCCAGTTTCATCCATTTTATTTATTTTTTTTAAAGATTTTATTTATTTATTTTTAGAGAGAGGAGAAGGGAGGGAGAAAGACAGGGAGAGAAACAGCAATGTATGGTTGCCTCTCACATGGCCCTCACTGGGGACCTGGCCCGCAACCCAGGCATGTGCCCCGACTGGGAATCGAACCGGGTCCTTTTGGTTCCCAGCCTGCACTCAATCCACTGAGCTACACCAGCCGGGCCCAGTTTCATCCATTTTAAAATGGGAATGAGGAGGAGGAGGCTGACGTACCTATCTCGTAAGGATCTTGTGAGGATTATGTAAAGGGTTAAGAACACTACTACCACTGAATAACCACTCAGTAAATATCAGCTATTATCCTAATTTGATAATATTCTCTCTTGCCTCCTTCTGTGTCCAGATTTTAGTTACTCAGGATTATTTCCTTTAAAGTAAATTTTCAGAAGTATAATTACTGAGCCAATGAATATAAACAAGTTTAAGATTCTTGATACAATTAACAAACTGCTCTCTAAAACAGACTATACAACAAATTTATACTAAAGAAATATGAGACTATCTTAACAAACTTAAGGCATTAACTTTTATTTCATTTTTGTTAACTCCATAGAGTAAAAATTATATCTTGGTTTTGGTTTATATTACATTTCTTTGATTACTAGTAAGGCAGAGCATTTTACCACACTGTTAATTATGTATATTTATTTCCTTATGGATTGCTGGGTATAAAGTTTTCAAGGGTTTTCCAAGGACATGGAATATATTTTATCTCCAAGATCCACTAGCAATTCCTTGAAAACTATCATCACTCAAAAAAGAGTATTTTTGGAGCATCTGCACATAAAATTAACAATAACTTAAAGTCTTACACATAAACACACCTCACTATCTTTCCAGGCTGTGAGTAGTTCAATCTATATATACAGGAGAATGACTTTGCGCAGTGAGGTGTTTTCATATATTTATACACAAAGAGTGAAAATTAGTTCCGTGACTTTAATCACAGAGCACTTGTGATTTTGCCAAAGATTATCAATTTTCACTCGTTCTCACAATATTTTGGCAAAGATTGTTAATGTCTCCCAATATGCATTTTTACCTTCTTTAATATCATAACCTTGGATAGCATTCCAATTGTAACATTTCATTTCCAAATATCTCTTACTGCTAAATTTGCCCAGATAATAAAGTTCTGGTCAATGAGATGTAAACAGAAGTTTTGGGTGGGAATTCCTAGCAGACTCCTTAAAAGGGAAGAAGCAAGCATCCAATTTTCCATTCTCTCATGCTTCCTTCTACTTCCAGCTTAGCATGTGAAAGTAATGGCTAAAGCAACCAAAAGCCACCTTAGATGGTATGAAAGCCAGTATGGAAGAGAAATAAAAAAGAAAACTGAGTATCTGATGAAAAAGTGTCAAACTAGCTCTGGGTTGCTGCTTAACTCTAGACTTTATTTACATGACAAATAAACTTCTGTGTTTTAAAACCCTTTTTTAAAAATGTTATTTATTTATTTTTAGAGAGAGGAGAAGGGAGGGAGGACGAGAGGGAAAGAAACGTCAACATGAGAGAGAAACATCAATCAATTGCCTCTCATACGTGCCTAACTCAGGCCCAAACCTACAATGTGCCTTGACCAGGAATCGAACTGGCAACCCTTTGTTTTGTGGGACAATGCCCAACCAACTGAGCCACATCAGTCAGGGCACCATTGTTACTTTAAGGCTTCCTGACATATATAGCCAAAACATAACCCAAACTGACCCATGACCAAAAAAGCATTTACATTTGATTTTAGATAGCATGATTCATCTTTCTAGCAACATAACAATTCTCAGAAATGTGAACTGTTCAGACTAGTAAGAGGATTTGAATTCAGTGTCAATAGAAAGAGACTGAGAAGTTACTTGGTTAAAATAAGAACAGTGTTATTTAATGTTTTCTTTAAGAAAAATGCAGCAATTAATTACTGTGTATCTATCACTATGTTTAGCATTAAGGGTAAAATTACAGAAGTGGACTCTGAGCTCTGGGTGAAGGGTTCATAAAGTGTGGGGAAGTAAGACCAAATAGAGAAGAAATACAAAAGAGTATTCATTTATGCAAAATACATAGTTCATTGATCAAATACTTAATGAAGATTTATTATGTGCAAAGCTCCATTTAAAAGTACTTTTTCTAGATATATAGAAATGCTGATCAGAAAAGTAAAGTAGGGGCAGTTAGGAGAAGCTTCCTATAGGAAATAAGTATCATACTAATCAATGTCACAAACATTACATATGTTAAATATAATAACCAGTATATGAGTGTGTGAAATGAATTATTATCCATACTTTTTAATATATTTGAAATATCTAATAATTAGTTTTAGAACTTGGGAGGGGAGGGGAGAGGATGCAGACAACTGTAATTGAACAACAATAAAGTAATTAAAGAATTAAAAAAAAGAACTAAGTCTTATGCTAAACATTAAAATAAATTACGGGTATGCTTCCACAATTTACAAGTCAAATATTTACTGACTACGACTATATGTCAGCACTATACTAGGCTTTAGGAATACACAGATAAATAGTTCAAAGTCTCTCTCTTCAATAGGAGTTTAGCAACCTATTGAGAGAAATAGGGACAAATGGATAATTCCACACAGTGTGGTAGGCGCTGTGACAGAGCCATGTGCACATGCAAGAGATGGTGTTAGGAGTTCAGGGAAAAATCCAAGAGGAGGTATCTCTTAATGTAAGAATAAGTGAACAAATGAACAAGGACTCTAAGTCCCTAGCAAAAGGAGCCATAGGTTCAAAGGCTTAAAACTTAAAAGCAGCAAGAAAAAAAGGAGATAGTTACCTACAAAGGAGTTCCCATAAGACTATCAGTTGATTTCTCAAAAAAGACCTTACAGGTAAGAAGGGGCTAGAAAGAAGTATTCAAAGTCATGAAAGGCAAGGACCTACATCCAAGATGACTCTATCCAGCAAAGCTATCATTTAGAATGGAAGGGTAGATGAAGTGTTTCCAAGATAAGGTCAAGATAAAGAAGTTATCATCACCAAGCCCTTATTATATGAAATGTTAAAGAGACTTATCTAAGAAAAAGATCAAAAATATGAACAGTAAAATTACAACTCACAACTATCAACAACTGAACCTAAAAAAACAAAAAGGAACTAAGCAAACAACTAGAACAGGAACAGATTCACAAAAATAGAAATCACATGGAGGATTTTATCAGTGAGGAGGGGAAGGGGGAACGGGGGAAAAGGCATAGGGAATAAGAAGCATAAATGGTAGGTACAAAATAGACAGGGTGAGGTTAAGAATAATATAGGAAATGGAAAAGCCAAAGAACTTATATGTATGACCCATGGACATGAACTAAGGTGGGGGAATGACGGTGGGCGGGGGGGTGGTGCAGGGCAGAGGGGAATAAAGGAGAGAAAAAAATGGGACAACTGTAGTAGCATAATCAATAAAATATATTTTTAAAAAACTGTAAGACTGCATGATAAATGAGAAGATCAGAAAGCCGTTCAGTGTGATTGGAGCACAGGGTGTGTGTCTTGTGACAGAAGACGAGGATAAAGAAGTAGGCGAAAGTAAACCATATTCTGGAGATGCCTTCTATGGCATGCTAGTGTGCTTAACATGAAAGTTACAGGGAGCTACTACTGAAGGACTTTAAGCAGAAAAGTGCTTAAATTAAAGTTGGGGTTTTTTTAGAAAAATCACTCAAAGTACAGCATGGAGAATATACTGAATACAATAACCAGACTTAGGGAGACCACTACAGTAAATAGTCTAGGAGACAAATGATGAGGGCAGGGCCTAAACTGACTCAGTGACTGTAGCAACAAAGAAAATAAATTGGGTTCAAAAGATATTTAGTCTTATAAAGTTGGTACTCAACAAATATAGAATAATCATGAATAAATGAACAAATCAATACAATAAATATCAATGATGTGAAAAACATGTCAGAAATTAGACACAATAAAATATAATACATGAACCTCTGAAGAAGATGAAGGATAAGAAGAGGGATAAAACAGTTCCCAAATTTCTAACTTGGGTGACTGATCATAATTAACTTCAACAGAGGAACCGAAAATAGTAACTGGAAAGAATACATGCACCCCTATATTCACTGCAGCATTATTTACAATAGCCAAAGTTTGGAAGCAGCCCAAGTGCCCATAAGTAGATAAATGGATAAAAAAGCTGTGTACATTTACACAGTGAAACACAAAACAACTGTAAAAATGAAAATCTTACCTTTGCAACAGCATGGATGGGCCTGGAGAGTATTATGCTAAGTGAAATAAACCAGTCAGAGAAAGACAAGTACCATTATGATTTCACTTATATGTAGAATCTAATGAACAAAATAAACTGACAAACAATATACAAAAAAGACAGTATAAAAGAGGAAGAGGTTTATGGGAACAAAAGTGTAAGTTCAGCTTTGAATATGTTGAGCGTAACATTCTACAAACATCTAAAGGTCTTATAGTCCGTGAGAAATGTAAATCTGGTAATCAGAGGTCTGGACTGAAGACAGGCTGTTTAGTCATCCAGGTTGTGGGTGTCCCCAGTGTAAGAAACCTGATGAACCATTGGGTTTCATCTCACTGTGTCACAGTATGTTTTTATATAGCACTTCTTGACACTTGAAAGTGGGTTTGTATGTGTAAGGTTTTATATTGCTGTTATTGATTTACAGACTTTATAAGAAATCAAAGAGATAGAGAAGTGTTAGTTAAAGTCACAAAAACAGAAATAGATCACCTAGGAAGACCTAATTTTAATATGAAGAATAGGGTAAGGAATCTACAGTTGACCTAATCGGTAGTTAATAAGTGTTAAAAGCTTGAGTATTAACATTTTAACTTTCTTTCCAGGTTTGTATAGGATGGGACTGGTATAACAAGGAAATAAGCAGGAAAATTAGCTTTTAAAGTATAAATGTATCAATAGTTTCATGCCTTAATAGAAGAAAAATTATCTGACTACAAGGAATCATTAGGATTTCTCATCTTAAGAATTTAGATTTATTTCTCTTAGAGCATGCTAAGGCAAAAAAATCACATAGAAGCAAAAAATATGCAGCAGGAAAATACATGTTCTATAGCCAGTTAAGTAGCCACGGGCAGGTTATTTCACTTCTGAGCTTTAGTTTTGACATCTGTACAACAGGGGTTATAATACCTACCTTAAAAGGTTGTTAATTTTTATTAAAATTTTTGAAAATATACATATATGGTGCTATTAGTAAGTACTTAGTAAGTGGAAAATATTTCTTCCTAAAAGTTATGTTAAAATGGAATAACATGGTCTCTATAGTAATAGATCACATAAATTTTGAATAGCTTAGAGTCAGAAGGGGTGAAAGATATTATTAAAAGCTGTAATAATCACTCACTGAACTGAACTCTCTCTGGCAGTTCCTAAGCTATAATGTGAGAGTAAGCTAATTTTAAAATCTACAGAGCTTCTAGAACTACTCAGTAGTAAGCCCCTTTAAGGCAGGAACTGACTTTTGTTTTTTATTTCCTTGTTCTGGTATAAAGTAGCAGAATTGAATGAATGTGAAAATGCTACAGAAATTTGTTACATTAAGGTACTGTATTATTTCATCACAATAATTGATAAAAGGTTTGAGCACGTTATATTCTAAACAGTTCGCATATATTATGTTATTCAATCTTCATATAAAGTAAGTAATACTGTCTCCATTTTATAGAGGAGGAAACCAAGGCCCAGGGAAGTTCACTACATACTCCAAGATCACATGGCCATTAAGTAGCAGAACCAAGATCTGAAGGAAAAGCACCATCTGGTAGTGTTGTACAGGGCTGCTGCCAGCCCAAGAGATGACTTTCTATAAATTAGAAAGAGTTGCCCTTTTGGGTGGATCTTTGCCAGAGTGCAGAGCTTGGCAAGACAAACACAGGCTAGATTTTAGCCTCTACTCACACCTTGTGTGTGACCCCTTGTAAAGTGAACCAGCTGCCTATGAACAGCAGGCCTGGTATAACAGGCCAGCAAATGAACTGATAATGATTCATCCAATCATTTAGAGCTGTGCTGTCCAATATGGTTGCCACTAGCTATCTGCAACTACTTAAATTTAGTATCCAGTTCCTCAGTCTCATTGGTTCAATAGCTACATGAGACAAGCAGCTACCATGTTGGACAGTGCAGATATACTAGAACTCTTCCATCATTGTAGAAAACTGTGGACAGCACCGATTTAGAGTATATAAGCAGGGGTATTAGAATGTTTTAAAATATAAGACCCTAATATATATGTTTAGGGATAGATAGCTAAAAATAGATATCTATCCCTAAAATCTATCCCTATCATCTACCTTTACATTTTGCATTCCTAAGATTATTACAAAACTACCTGCATAAGAGGAGGATTTTTTATAATTTAATATGGTTTTATTGAATTTTCAGTGTACTGTGGATCTGAAGAAATTGAGAAAAGGGAGTAAAAGACATAAAAATCTGCATAGTAGAGAAAAAAGGACCATTTATTTATAGGAACTGAAAAAATGAGTGGTACAAAACTATTCATGGAAGAAAGACAATTTTCTTATAAGTATTATTGTTATGGCATCAAAACTTAACTTTTTATATTACTTGAAAGAACATGCCATCTTAGGCAGACTCTTCAAAACACATTTTGGACATTTCCTTGGACTCGTAAAAAGAATATTAGATGGGAAAACGATGATACATAAAAAGTTTCACTGCTTTTAGTTTCGTGCTCCATAGCACCAGAAACATGTCGACAAGTTAAAAGAAACTCAATGAGGAGAAACAGAATTGATTGTAGGAAAAAAGATACTGATTTAGGAGAAAATGTTAATACATATATCTATAGTAAACTAAGTAATTTTTAAAAGATCATAATAACTAAATACAAATAAATGAATGATACAAACTTGAAAGGAAATGTTGAGCAATGAAGTAAGGGTATAACTTGGACAAATCCAGTAATATAAATAAGGCCCAAAGTTAAGGGAATTTTAATAGAATTCAGAAACCACTATTTATTTTCAAGTGTGAAAACAGCTTTTCTTCAGTTGGTCAGTGGCAAAAGCAAAGCACATTACTTAGCACTGATTATTTTTAAAACATAATGTTAAAATTACCTTGGAATAAGAGTCTGGTACTGACGTTCTATTCTATTTTCTTTTCATTTTACTTCTCATAGTTCTATAATATACAATCATCTTTATCTAGAAATTGTTTTCAAGACGTAATAGGAATCTCCAGAGAGATAAGCCAACGGGTTTCCTCCTAGAAGGAAGTAACGTATGTGCTGATGGAGTTCATTCAGAAAGGAGTTGGCACTTACTCCTACTAGTATCTCCATTAGTCACCTCCTCATTGAATTCTTTTGACATTTTATTTTTAAATACATATGGTGTAAAGTTTTAAAGGAAAAAATCTTATAGTAGAAAAGAAAAGAACTTGATAAAAACTAGGAAAAACTGACACAAAATGTTTTTCTTAAATATTTAAATCTGTACAGAAGTCTACACAATATCCTGAGCACATTGTTTTTTTAATGAAAGTGTTCCATATCTCAGACAGTCCAAAGATATCAAATGATGTGGTAGTTGCTATAGAAACTATTCTTTTAATAAAACTCAGATTAAATAACTGCATAAAACAAATTCAAATTTGAAATACAATTACTATTCTAAAGTATATTTACATATTTGATCTTATAATGATTACAGAAAATAAGATAAAATATTAAGAATACCTTTTATGTGTGCAAAACCAATGGCAGTTACAAACTTAATTGCAACTCTTCCCTTAAATACAATAGTGTTGGATATAATAAAACTCTATTTTATAATACAACCTCGTACAATCCCGCTACGATTCTATTGCTACTTGGAAAAGTGCTAATTTGCATGTAGTTAAGTATTTCTAAAATTTACTATTTTGCATAAGTGGTGTAAATTCAGGGCAAGTGTAAGAGATTCCCTAAAGGTTTGTATACATCAGATCAATATTAAGAAAATGGACAGCAAGTAACCATTGAAATCCCAGAGCAGGTGACTTGACATAATGGGCCAGAAAGGCTCTGCCTATCTAGCACTTTCTCCTAGCCTGCAGAGCCAAGATCCAGACTCCCAAGGGTAACACACTCCTGTCTTATCACTTGCCACAGAGGAACACCATGGGCGTTGGAATCAAATAGACCAAGCTTCAAATCCTAGCTTTAACATTTATATACTATGATATTTTGAGCAAGACTTAACCTCTCTAATATTTTTTACAATGCCGAGTATGATTTCTACACATAGCTGGTGCTCACTGCCTAAGAGCTTCTGTTACTATTACCATTACTATTATGACAATTACATTACTACTATTGCTGTTACAACAACAAAGCTCTCCATGGTAACCTTTTTGAGCTTTGTTTCTTTTTTTTAACAGGTCTGTAACAGTTTGCATGATGGGTTCACTGAAAGGCAGTGGTAGCTGTCTAATAGAACTGGCTGCAATCTGGCTGTGGAGCTGACTGATCTGCTTGTGTGTATCTCAATCCCCTGCTTAACTCACCAAATTCTCTGTCAGAAACCTAAGAGATAAGCAGATACCATTCTAGAACAGCTCACCAAAATAGAGCCAACAACACCAAGAATTGCTTATTATTTAATTAGCTTTAAGTTTGAATTTGACACCATCTAAGAGTCTGTCCCCATTTTCCTTATTAGTGGGAGAGGAGAAATCAGGGGGTGGAGGGATTGAGCAAAAAGGAAAAAGGACTCATAAACATAGACAACAGTGTGGTGATTGCTGGGGGGAGGGCAGTATAAGAGGGCTAACAGGTAATGGAAAAAACACATTAAGATTAAATCAAAAAATAGAAAGTGGAAAAAAAAAGGTTGAATTGGAGAATGTTTGTTCACATATTCTTTCCTCAGACAGGCATTCCATGGCCATATATACTCTTTCTATATAAGCGTATGCATAGCACTTTTCTCCACGTATTTTGTATTGTTAGTCTGATTGCATCATTGGCCCCAAATAATGGCCATCTATTGTGTAAGAACACCTATTTCTCCAGAGGTATTCTTCAAAGAATCCTGCATCTTCCATTCTAACCTAGACCGATTCATTTTCTAGACAAGCTGCTTAGCCATCAGCTTCTGATTCTCCTTCACATTCTTCTGGGATTGGGTCCACGTTTTCCTCACATTCTCCTTAATTTTCCCCAAGTAACTTGCTGAGATAGGAAGCCTCAGAGATGCAAATTCTGACACTACATCTCTAAACATGACCTTAATCTATCCTTACATTAACTGAAAGTTTGACTGAACATAGAATTCCAGGTTGATTGGTCTAGATGGAGATATAGGTAAACATGCTTCGCCTCCTCAAGCAACTACAGAAAGAATTACAACTAGACATCAAAACAAATGGCATCCAGAACCATCAGCAAATTGAGTGGTATGGAAGTCTGACAACCAAGGATATAAAGAAGCTACATTCATCCAGACGGGTACCTTTTCTACAATAGGCCAAGCTACTAAGACAGGGAGTCATGCAGCTCTACCTAATACATAGAAACAAACACAGTGAGGACGCCAAAATGAGGAGACAAAGAAATAGAGCCCAAATGAAAGAATAAAAAAAAATGCAGAAAAAGAACTAAACGAAATGGAGAGAAGCAACCTGTCAGGTGCAGAGTTCAAAACACTGGTGATCGGGATGCTCAAAGAACTCACTGAGTACAGCAACAGTATAAAAAAGACTCAGGAAGAAATAAAGGGTACATTAAGTGAAATAAAGAAAAATCTACAAGGATCCAACAGTGGAGAGGATGAAGCCGGGACTCAAATTAGTGACTGGGAACAAAAGGAAGAAATAAGCATTTAACTAGAACAGCAACAAGAAAAAAAGAATTCAAAAACTGAGGATACTATAAGGAGCCTCTGGGACATTCCAAACTCACCAACATCCAAATCATTAGGGGTGCCAGAAGGAGAATAGGAAGAGTAAGAAATTGAAAACTTATATGAAAAAATAATGAAAGAAAATTTCCCTAATTTCCCTATGTTTATTCCCTTCCCTAAGGTGAAGGGGAATAGACATACAAGTCCAGGAAGCACAGAGAATCCCAAACAAGACAGACCCAAAAAGAACCACACCAAGACACATCACAAATAAAATGCCAAAGACTGAAGATAAAGAGAGAATGTTAAAAGCAGCAAGAGAAAAGCAGAGATTTATCTACGAGGAGTTCCCATAAGACTGTCAGCTGATTTCTCATAAGAAACTTTGCAGGCTAGAAGGCATTGGCAAAAAGTACTCAAAGTGATGAAAACCAAGGATATACAACCGAGATTATGCTATCCAGCAAAGCTATCACTTAGAATGGAAGGGCAGATAAAGTGTTTCCCAGACAAGGTAAAGCTAAAGAAGTTCATCATCACCAATCCATTATCACATGAAATGTTAAAGGGACTTATTTAAGAAAAAGGAGATTGGAACTATGAACATTAAAATGGCAACAAATTCAAACTATGAATAACTGAATCTAAGAAAAACCTAACTAGACAAACTACAGGACAGAAACAGAATCATAGATATGGAGATCATTTGGAGGGTTATCAGCTGGGAGGGGCAAGGGGGAGAATGGGAGAAAAGGTGCAGGGAATAAGAAACATAATTGGTAGGTGCAAAATAGACAGAGGATGTTAAGGATAGTATAGGAAATGGGGAAGCCAAGAACTTACATGTACAACCTAAGGGGGGTATTGCTAGAGGGATAGAGGTACTAGGCAGAGGGGGGTGAAGGGGAGAAAACTGGGACAACTGTAATAGCATAATCAATAAAATAAATTTTTTTAAAAAAGAATTCCAGATTGAAAATATTTTTCTTTAAGAACTTCAGAGGTATTATTCCACCACTTTCTGATCAAAGATGTATAAACAGAATTTCATTTCAGTATTGTTTACAGCAGGCAAAACTAAAACCTAATGCCCATTGATAGGAGAAAATTAAATAAATTACACCATATCTGTACTATATTTAGTCATAAAACATGATAATTTGAAAATATGGAATGATATTCACAATAAACAGCTGTGTTTTCTTAAAACTGGTTATAAAATACATACATACCTCATTTTAGTTAAGTCATAAATTAAAACATACATTGTTGATACACATACAAACACACACACACCATATGCATGGGTAAGAAAATAAAAGCATATACACCAAAATATTAATATTGGTTATATTATAGAAAATGTATTTATGGTTTTCTTTCATAGTTTCTGCATTATCTGAATTTTTAACAAAATGTATGCAACAAATCCTGTATGACTTGTCTTTTTTGATTGGCTTGTTTCACTTAGCATAACGTCCTCAATATTCATCCACGCTATAGCATGTGACAGTATTCCCTCCCTTTTTAAGACTGAATAATACTCTACTGTATGCATGCATCACATTTTGTTTATCCATTCATCCATTGAAGGAAATCTGGGTAGATTTCACCTCTTGGTTATTGTGAATAATGCTGCTATGAAGATGGATATCAAAATATTTCAAGACCCTGCTTTCAATTCTTTTGAAAGCATAAATAGAAGCTTTAGAAACAGTTCTTCTCTTAACTAGCCTACCAGATAAACTGATGTCCTCCATATCCTCTGTAAAACACTGATTCCATGACACTTTAGCTGCTCAAGGCTAAGAGGCTATTCTCAAGAATGCCATACACTTCTCCTATCCTTCACATTATATAGTTCCAAAGAATTTAGTTTTACCTGATACCAGGACTCTTTGTCAATTGTATTTGTTATTGTAATTACTTAAATTAAATATTACATACACTATTGAATTATAAATGTTAAAGGGGGATGTGTATATAGAAGCATAATTAAGTGCTTGCACAACTTTAAGAATGTAAAGATAGGCAGCTAAAAACTACTACTGGATTAAGTACAGAGTAGACAACTGTAAAAAGACTTCTAAAATATGGAGTAAAAATAGGCTCTTCAATAATAGGTGTTGGAAGATCTGGACAAGTGCATGCAAAAAATGAAACTAGACCACCAACTTACACCATACACAAAAATAAACTCAAGACAGATAAAAGACTTAAATATAAGTCATGATACCATAAATGTCCTAGAGGCAGAAAAATTTCAGATATCCCACACGGCAGTATTTTCACTGATACATCCCCTAAGTCAAGGGGTATAAACAAATGGGACTACATGAAACTAAAAAGCTTCTAAATGGCTCAAGAAAACATTAACAAAATGGAAAGGGAACCAACCATATGGGAAAACATATTTGCCAATGATACCTTAGACAAGGTTTGACCTCCAAAATATACAAAAAACTCCACACCAGGAAGAGAAGCAATCCAAATAAAAAATAAGCAAAGGACCTGAATAGACACTTCTCCAAGGAAAACATTCAGAGGGATCATAGACACATGAAAAAATGCTCAACATTACTAGTCATCAGAGAGATGCAAATTAAAACCAAAATGAGATATTACCTCACAAAGGTCAGAATGGCCACCATTAATAAATTAACAAACTACAAGTGCTGGCAAGGTTGTGGAAAAAAAGGCACCCTAGCACATTATTGGTAGGAATGCAGACTGGTGCAGCCACTATGGAAAACAGTATGGAATTTCCTCAAAAAACTATACATGGAACTGACTTTCGATCCAGCGATCCCACGGCTGGGACTATACCCTAAAAATCCTGAATCACCAATTCAAAAGAACCTATACACCCCAATGTTCATAGCAGTGTTATTTACAATAGCCAGGTGCTGTAAATAGCCTGAGTGCCCATCAGTAAATGAGAGGATCAGGAAACTGTGGTACGTTTACACAATGGAATACTACACAGGAAAAAGAAAGAAACTTGTACCCTTTGCAACAGCATGGATGGAACTGGAGAGCATTATGCTAAGCAAAATAAGCCAGGTGGTGAAAGACAAACACCATATAATCTCACCTATAAGTGGAACCTAATCAACAAAACAAATGAGCAAACACAACCAGAGACATGGAAATAAAGAACAAATTGACAGTCACCAGAGGGGTGGGAGAAGGAGGGTAACAGGGGAAAGAAGGGGAAGGGGCAAGCAAAGGAACATGAATAGAGGGCTTATGGGCACGAGCAATGGAGGGACTGACTGTGGTGGGGGACGAAGTATGGGTAAGCAATGGGGGACGGGGTATGGGTAAGCAATGGGAGAAAAGGCAGGACAACTAGAACTGAACAACAATAAATAAAAGTAAAATAATAAAAATTCAAAGGATTCTTTACACATCCTGCTTTACAAGAGTCTTTAAATTCTTTCTCAACCTCTAAGAAAGCAAAATTGGAAAATGTATACAACACATTATATGAATATCTATATGTTTTAAATTCAAGAGTGTATGTATTATTTTTATTTTATTAAAGGTCAGCTTGAGATGAGATATTAAGAAGTTTTTGTTCTGTTTTTTTTATTTTTAGAGAGAGGGGAAGGGAGAGAGAAAGAGGAGGAGAAACATCAACGTGTGGTTGCTTCTCGTGTGCCCCCTACTGGGGACCTGGCCCACAACCCAGGCATGTGGCCTGATTGGGAATCGAACCGGCAAGCCTTTGGTTCGCAGGCCAGCGCTCAATCCACTGAGCCACACCAACCAGGGCTGTATCACTTTTAGAATTTACTGCTTTAACTGACTTTTCCAATTAACTAACTAATGATTCCATTATACCAAATATGAGGGATATAACTCTATTTCCATTTTTAAATGTTGTATTTTTATTTTAAATATAACATACAAATATTAATAGAATAAATTTATATAACATAAATATACCCAGACTGCCTGAATTCAAATCTCAGCTACACTAGCTAGGTGACTAGCTAGATGGTAGTGTACTAAACATCTCTATACCTTAGTTTCTTCATAAAGACAATAATGGTGTTCACATCATAAGGTTGTACCAGACAGATAAGTGTGTGCTGTTATAATCAGGTAAGACTCTAGACCAGTTTACTAATCCAATGTATGAACATTGTAATGTCATAATTAAAAGTAAATCCAGGAAAGGGGTTCTACTCCTTGACTCTTTTATCAATTTTACAATCTTTGCCAGGAAGATTTCCTTCCTATGATTTCCTTAAATTTCCCCTTTTATAATTGAAAATCATTTGCTCAATTCTGTTTCAAACATGAAATTCACTAGATTTGACAAGGGCTCCTGAGTCCAGCTTCTGATCTCAAAGGTACTAATTAAATGCTTAGCGAAATTCACTGTTCTAGCTAAAAATACTATTTTGTAATTATGTGGATATTCTTTAATATTATAATTTTTAAAGAGAAAAGAATCTAAAAATAGTGAATGATATGATATATTCAATATTAAGTAATACTGCAAAACTACATAAAACTTAGTAAAATTAGAATTTACTAATACTTTAAACACCTACTTTGATGAATATTTTTTATTTCTTTATATTTATAGAAATTCACAAAGAAAATATTTGTTGTAGTATAAGCATAAAATCAGTTATATAACTGCGTTTTGCAGTACACATGTCACCATCACTCCCATTCCTTGAATGACAAGAGTAATTCTAAAGCAAATGAGCAGTTGATGAAATAAAAAGACTTCTGAAATCATAAAAATTTTCCTTGATGGTGCTTTTACATATAAATGTAAGTAGATATCAAATTTTGAATGAGCAATATTATGACTCTCAAAAAATTATTTTTAAAAGACTTCATGAAAATATAAATCTCACTGCAAATAAATTACCAGGAATGTATCAACAAGACTCCAATGCCATATTCTTCTGAAACTTGAAAGTCATATATAAACAATCAAAGGATTAGGGAGAAAATTCCTAAATTCGTCAACATGACAAAATACTAAGCACTTATTTAGTATAAGAAAATAAATATAAGAAGTAAATATTAATGAATAAATGAACGAAGTAAAAATAACATTCTGTACTTCAAGGGACTTGCAAACTATCATAAACAACTCATGTGTCAGTCATTAATAAGAGAAGTTTATTTTTAATAATGCATAAAATGTTTGGGATGCTCAAAATATTAAATGATAGTTGTTTTGTTTTGTTTCTTGCCCATACTCTGCCAAAGAATAAGAAAAAGAACAGCCCTGGCTGGTGTAGCGCAGTGGATTGAGACTGGGCCTGTGAACCAAAGGGTCGCAGGTTTGATTTCCAGCCAAGGCACATGCCTGGGTTTTGGGCCAGGTCCCCAGTAGGGGGCACACAAGAGACAACCACACATTGATGTTTCTCTCCCTTCCCTTTTCTCTAAATAAATAAATTTTAAAAATCTTTTTTAAAAAGGAAAAGAAAACAAACACTGCAAATTTTAAAGCTAAAGAGAACCTGGTGATCATCCTAATGATGTATTATTCACAGATAAGTAAACTAAAAACCACCGATATTAAATAACTTGACCAGGTTAATAACATTAATCTGTCCTCATGTTAAACCTGATGTATTGAACACTGGTTCTTATCACAACTCCCTTCTGAAAACTTCACTAAGATGACAGGAATGAGAAAAAGATGAAAAATTATTAACTCAAATGGGGAGGAGGAAAGGAAATGACGGCAATAAAATTTGGAAACTGGAAAATTAACAAATGGCAACTAAAAAGAACAAAGAAAGCTCAAATCTATGGTGGCAGTAGAGCAAAGCCCAGAAGCAGGCTGATTCTCACTACAAAAATGCAGAATCCCTCTCAAAATGGAAGTGCAGGTGAAGGTAAAAACAGGAGAACTTGTTGAGGGACTGCATGAGAAAAATTTACTCTTCACATCACCTCCCTTACCCCTATACAGTCAGGGCATTGCCCTTCTCCCATCCTGGCAAAGGTCATTTAAACTTCCTTAAGTTTTTTTTAATACATTTACCAGGAGATACTGCCCAACCCCAAAACCTCAGTAGTTTGTACAATATTTTATTCTTATTCAGATGGACAACTCTTTACAGAAGCTATTCTCTACATGCTGGTCATTTCACAGGTGCTTCATACAGCCATGGTAGGAGTGCCTCACACCAGCAATTAAATGCTTCTACTCAGAAGTGATTCCATCACCTCTACTTGCTTTTCATTAGCCAAACCAAATCACCTGGATACATTTAACTTCAAAGGAGAAGAACTAGAAATATTTGTGAGAAGCATTAATTTTTATTACATTGGACTTGAACTAGAAATATTTATGGAAGCATTAATGTTTACTACATTGGACTTGGATGCTAAAATATGGAAGATTAAGTGAAAATCTATCCACTAAATCATAAGTTTCCTGGCCCCCTTCCCTTACTCACCAACAAGAATTCTTGCAGCCCAGCTTTTCTCAACTAAACAGAAAATTAAAGCATTCTTTTCTGGGAAAGAATAGAAACAATCTATGAATACTAACAGCAGACGGTACCCGAGAATGGACAGCTTAACCATCCTCTTCAATCAACAAATTTTACAAACACAAAAGCTCTAATCAGTTTTTCAGTATATCACTTTTAAATATGAGAATATAACCAGAAATTACCACCAGACATTTATGGAAAGTCTCTAACACAAAAATAAAAATAAATAAAAGGAAGAAAAAAAAAGCTAGAGAAATAAAAACAATACAATGAATGAAAGAAATATTCATGTATGTATGTATAATTGACACCATCACGGACATAAGAGGATACTGCATAAATGAAACAAAAGAAGGAGATTATGAAAACAAACTTGTCAAAAGACAAAGCTCAGAAGAGAAGTCTAGAATGGAATAATCACTACACAAATAGAAAGAGAAGACTGCCCTGGCTGGCGGAGCTCAATGGATTGAGCGCAGGCAGGGAACCAAAGGGTCACCAGTTCAATTCCCAGTCAGGGCATATGCATGGGTTGTGGGTGGGCCAGGTCCCCAGTGAGGGCCACATGAGAGGCAACCATACATTGCTGTTTCTCTCCCTCTCTTTCTCCTTCCCTTCCCCTCTCTCTAAAAAAATAAATAAAATCTTCAAAAAAAAAAAAGAGAAGACTGAAGACTTCTGGTCAAGATGGAGACATAGGTAAACATGGCTTGCCTCCTCACACAACCACAGCAAAAATTAAAACTAAATTACAAAACAACTATCACCCAGAATCATCAGAAAATCAAATTGTATGGAAATCTGACAACCAATGAATTAAAAAAGTCACATTCATCCAGACAGGTAGGAGGGGTAGAGACACGGAGATGCAGACCAGGCTAGTCCCACACCCATGTGTGGTAGATAAAAATCAGGAGAGATACCTTACCTCAAGAGCGAGGGATCCCAGCCTCACATCAGATACCCAGCCCAGAGTTCCAGTGCCATGAAGATAAGTCCCCATAAATTCTGGCTGTAAAAACCAGTGAGGGTTTGGACAGTGGAAGAAATTGTGGGATTCCCAGGCATTTCCACTTAAAGTGCTTGCAACAGTCTTAGAACTTACACAGACTATCTCCCTCTGGACTCTAGCACCAGGGCAGCAGCTGGAAGGGCACCAGTGGCAAATGAGGGAAAACTGAAGTCTTTGGGATAAGGACAAGTGCTGGGAGACAGACACCAGGCAGTGGCCACTGTTCCTTTTCCAGCCTTCCCCCACACAGAGCCACAGAGTGGCAATACCATAATGGAGACTCCATCAACCTGGTTCACATGGGTTGCCCAGCCCTGGCGATTACCTAAGGCTGCCCCTCATCCGACTTACCAGTGTGCTTTTCTACAATAGGCCATGCTACTAAGACAGAGAGTCAAAGCTGCTCTACCTAATATGTAGAAACAAACACAGGAAGGCTACCAAAATGAGGAGAAAAAGAAATGTGGCCCTTTCAAATGAAAGAACAGAACAAAACTCCAGAAAAAGAATTAAACAAAATGGAGATAAGCAACCTATCAGATGCAGAATTCAAAACGCTGGTTATAAGGATTCTCAAGGAACTCATTAGGTACTTCAACAGCACAAAAAAGACCCAGGAAGAAATGAAGGTTATACTAAGTGAAATAAAGAAAAATCCACAAGTATCTAACAGTGAAGAGGATGAAGCTAAGAATCAAATCAATGATTTGGAACATAAGGCAGAAAAAAACATTCAATCAGAGCAACAAGAAGAAAAAAAAATGTTTTTTTAAATGAGGATAGGCTAAGGAGCTCCTAGTATAATATACCAGCATTCAAATCATAGGGGTGCTGGAAGGAGAAGAGAAAGAGCAAGAAACTGAAAATTTGAAAAAATCATGAAAGAAAACTTTCCTAATTTGGTGAGGGAAATAGACATACAAGTCCAGGAAGCACAGAGAGTCCCAAACAAGATGCACCCAAAGAGGACCACACCAAGACACATAGTAAGTAAAATGCCAAAGGTTAAAAAGATAAAGATAGAATGTTAAAAGCAGCAAGAGAAAAGCAGAGAGTTACCTACAAGGAGTTAACTCTCTTGAGACCTATAAGACTGTCGGCTGATTTCTCAAAAGAAATTTTGCAGGCTGGAAGGGACTGACAAGAAGTATTCAAAGTGATGAAGCCCAAGGACATACAACCTAGATTGCTCTATCCAGCAAAGCTAGCATTTAGAATGGAAGGGCAGATAAAGTGCTTCCCAGACAAGGTAAAGCTAAAGAAGTTCATCATCACCAAGCCATTATTACATGAAATGCTAAAGGGACTGATTTAAGAAAAAGATCAAAACTGTGAACATTAAAATGACAATGAGCCCGGGCTGGTGTAGCTCAGTGGATTGAGCGTGGGCTGGGAACCAAAGGGTCCCTGTTTGATTCCCAGTCAGGGCACATGCCTGGGTTGCAGGCCAGGTCCCCAGTGAGGGCCATGTGAGAGGCAACCATACATTGCTGTTTCTCTCCCTCTCTGTCTCCCTCCCTTCCCCTCTCTCTAAAAATAAATAAATAAAATCTTTTAAAAAAATGACAATGAATTCAAACTACGAATAACTGAATCTAAAAAAAAAACTAAACAAACAAGCAGAATCGTAGATGTGAAGATCATCTGGGGGGTTCTGAGTTGGGAGGGGGAAGAAGAAGAATGGGGGAAAAGATGCAGGGATTAAGAACAAATTGGTAGGTACAGTATAGACAGGGGGAGGTTAAGAACAGTATAGGAAATGGAGTAGCCAAGGAACTTATATGAATGACCCATGGATATGAACTAAGGGTGGGGGATTGATGGAGGGAATGGGGGGGTACTTAGTGGAGAGAGGCAAAGGGTGGGGGGGAATTGGGACAACTGTAATAGCATTATTTATAAAATATATTTTAAAACAAAAAAAAGAAAGAGAAGATTAAAACTATGGGTTTGATGGGGTTATTCAAGAAAAGGACATAGACCAAGAAAAGTGAGCTAAGGGTAGAATTCTGACAACACTAGGGTAAACAGGAGCTGATAAGATGAAGAAAACACACCTAGACAAGAGAAGTAAAATCACTCATTCTACCTTTCAACCAGCATTTCTTGCCCACCTAGAGTCCTATGTGCTTATAGAAAAGACATGTTATACAAGCCAAGAGGAAAGGGATTCTAAGACAGAATAAATAATAGGACCTAAGAAACTTGGAGTTAGTAATTAGGAGGTAATAACTGACCTTAGAGAGTGCATTTTCCTTACAGTCATAGTGAGTTGAGGAAGTGAAGTGATGAAAAAGAAATCACAAATACAGAAGTTCCCCATTATCCATGGTTTTGATTTCCATGGTTTCAGTTACCCATGGACAACAATGGTCTGAAAATATTAAATGGAAAATTCCAGAAATAAACACTTAATACATTTTAAATCGTGCACCATTTCTGAGTAGCATGATGGAATTTCATGCCATCCACTCCATCCCACCAGGATGTGAATCATCCCTTTGTCCAGCCTATCCATTCTGTATATACTACCTACCCATTAGTCACTTAGTAGCCCTCTCACTTACCAGATTATCAGATACTTCAAGACACAGAGACCACATAACTTTTATCAGCATATTGATATCATTGTTCTATTTTATTAATAGTTATTGTTGTTAATCTCTTACTGTGCTTCATTTATAAATTAAACTTTATCATAAGTAGGCACATACAAGAAAAACATAGTATATATATAGTTAAGTACTATCTGTGGTTTCAGGCATTCACTGGGGATTTTGGAATGTATCCCCTGTGGATAAAGGAGAATTACTGTACAGACTGTTTCAAAAAGCCTCGCTAGGAAGCAATAGGTAAAGGGGATACTTGTTGGAGGAATGAATTTGCAGTTCAGTAGATGAGAGACACTTGTAAGAATGTTTCTGTACCATGTGCAAGGAGCCAGTAGCACATAGAGAGGCCTTTCAGCTACCCTTTAACAATTCATGTTAGCTGCTCAGCTTTTCATAAATGATTGCTTGCTTAAAGTATCTATTCTTACCTATAGTTGTTTAGCCCTTTGAATGTAATGACCCTTGATCTTCAATACTTCTCTGATTCATTTAAAAAGAACAATTATAATTATAATGTATCTTATAACACTTTAAAATCAACCTTCCTGTTGATCCTCACACATACGATTTCTCTATTACAGATGAGTACCTGATGTTTAAAGAGGAGAAAAAACTTTCCCCAAACTAGCAAATAGCACAGGTTTCAAGAAAAAGTCTAATCTCTCCTACTATAATGCCTTTTAAATTATATCCTACTGTTCCTCTATTATGGATATTCCAAATGCTGTAACAGATCACTGAGATCCTGGAACAGATTAATTCTTCTAATTCTTTTTTTTCTAAATTTTTTTTCTTTAAAAACTATAATCAAATGAATAATAGTGGAAAAACAACAATGACATGACAACCCTATAAAACTGTTCAATACTTGAAATATTCTTCATTACTAGCGTGACTAGTAAGAAATTGAGACTCATATACTACTGTTGGCAGTGAACACTGGATCATATTTTTTTAATGTTATTGTTCTATTACAGTTGTCCCAATTTTCCCCTGTTGCTCTCCCCTGCCTGCCTCCCTCACCTCCACTCCCACAGTTAATCCCCGCCCTGTTGTCCATACCTGTGGGTCCTTTATATCTGTCTGTTCCTTGACTAGACCCTTCCTTCCCCTGTCATCCCCTCTTCCCCTCCCTCTGATCACTGTCAGTCTGTTCCTTACTTCCATGCCTCTGGTTCTATTTTGCTCAATTGTTTGTTTTGTTCATCAGGTTCCTCTTATAGGTGAGATTATATGATATTTGTCTTTCCCGCCTGGCTTATTTCACTTAGCATAAAGCTCTCTAGTTACATCCATGCTGTCGCAAAAGGTAGGAGTTCTTTCTTTCTGCTGGGTAGTATTCCATTATGTAAACTTTGCACTGTACAGGTACTATAGTTTTTGATCCACACATTTACTCATGGGCACTTGGGCTGTTTCCAGCACTTTTATCTAAATATAACATACATGCCAAAATGTACACAAATCCTAAGTATGAAGACCAATGAATTATCACAAGGAACACACTTGTATAACAACTACCCGCATCTACAAGTAGAACATTTCCAGAAGCCCGAAGTCATCATATTTCCCCCTTCACAATCACCATCTCCTACCCTTCCCCAAAAGTAAATCCTGTCCTGACTTCTAACACTCCAGAGTAACTTTTACTGTTCCTAGACTTTATACTAATAAAATCAGATGACATATATTATTTTGTATCACTTTCTTTCACATGTTGCTATAGGCCATTCACTCTAATTGCTGTAGATTATTTCATTACAGTAATAAACAATAATTTATCTAACCATTCTGTTGATGGACATTTAGATTCCTATAATTTTCAGCTGTTACAAATAACACTGCTATCAAATTCTTGAACATGCCTTTTGGTGCACATACATATACATTTGGGGGAAGGATATATAATAGTGTGTCTTAGGTGTACATGCATATGCCCAACTTAAAGAGATGCTACCAAACTGTTTTCCAAGTGCTTGTACCAGTTTATACTCCCACCAGCAGTTTAGATAGGTCCAGATTTTGTGTGGTAGGTTCACTTTGAAAATATTTTGCACCAGTTAGCCCTGGCTCACTGGACTGAGTGCTAGCCTGCAAACCAAAGGGTCACCAGTTCGATTCCCAGTCTAGGGCACATGCCTGGATTGTGGGCCAGGTCCCCAGTAGGTGATGCGTGAGAAACAACCACACATTGATGTTTCTCTCCCTCTTTTTCTCCCTCCCTTCTTCTCTCTAAAAATAAATACTTTAATAAGAGAAGAAAATTCCTTTAAAAATACTCAAAATATATTTTGCACCAATCTATCACATTTTTTAATTATACTTTATTGTTTATGCTATTACAGTGGTCCCCGTTTTTCCCCCTTTGCCCCCCCCCTTCCCAGGCACCTTCCCCTCCCTTAGGCAATCCCCGCACCATTGTTCATGTCCATGGATCATGTGTATAAATTTTTTGGCTACTCTACTCCTTATGCTATACTTAACATCTCCATGACTATTCTGTACCTACCAATCTGTACTTCTTAACCCCTCATCTTTTTCACCTACATATTTTTATTTAATATTACATTCTTTTAAAACCAAATATTTTGCTAATCTTTCTTTTTTATTGAATGCCCAAGTCCGAGAAATTTCTTACTAAACTTAATGAACTAACTTATGTGATACCAATGCCCACAATCAACAAAAAAATAATAGCTATATTCTTCTATGTACTCTAAATATATCTCATACCACCAGTTATCTGTTATTCCAAATTATAATCTTTCTTTTCTCTTTTTATATCTCTTTGTAAGAAAATGTTTGTGTGACACCTGGAATGCCTATCTAACATCATCTATCCCCCAAAATCTACAAAAGATTTGACTGGTTAGTCACTTATTCCTCTGGGAAACCATTTATCTGCTGCTAAAGGAAATGATCTGAGTACTGTAGGGAGGGAAACAGATTTATAAAAGACAATAGTATATACTAAATATGATTACCAACTATATTTAATACTTTGCAGTACATTGTTTATATTCCATGCTGAGTCATTAGAGTAACTCAAATTTTATTCACAAATGTCAAGAAGAGGCAGAAAAACAGTCTCAATCATAAGAGTTTTGAAATTATTTATGTCATTTTCTAAGAAACAAGCCAAGGAGCTTTGGTATATTGTTAACACTTTTATATTAGCATTATGATAACAATAGCAGAATTATCTAGAACAGTTATTCCTAAAGATAAACCAATTCAGCAGTTTTTAATAATTAGGTTGCCAAGCTGACATATCATTAGACAGATAAAATTGAAGGAATCTGTTATCAGTATCCAGAAAACAAATAGAGCATATTTTTCTAGAAAATGTGAGAAGCTCTATAAAATAGCAATGTAACAATAAATGAAAAAAACAGTAAACATTTTTGTGTTTGATGACATTCATCTAAAATATGTCACACACATACAATGTGTAAAGTAACCATTAATCCAAAAACGTCCATTGAGCTCATACTTTGTTCAACTATTATAAAGGTACTATCTTGAAAGTCATCTAATTTCTCGCAATGTTACTCTTTAAATTTGTTTACCAAAGAGTACTATATGCTTGGCACTATACTAAGTCCTTTGCAAATATTACTAGGTTATTTCTTAAATAATCATAGGTAAATAGTCAGAATTTGAACTCAGGCAATCTAACTCAAGTTCCTGCTATTGACAACACAAACAATGGTAACTGAAAATACATGTGTAAGTATAATCAAAATAATTAACCCCATTTTTCTTTTTAATAACAAATCTGAGCTATATTTGGCCTTTTAATCCTTTACTTCACAGAAGTAATTTTTGATCATTTATTTAAGGTAAGAAAAGTATATATGAAGACTCAAAGAAATATAGAAATATAGTCCTTTGCTATATGCTCATTTAGCTTGTTTAAAACAGTATTTCATCAATTTTATAAATGTATTAAGAGAAAATACAATAATGCATCTATCTTTGAACAACATGAAGCTTTTTAAAATAGTCTAGAACTAAAAACCCAGAGAGAATAAAAGTAGCTTGAACTTGTTCTCTAATTACTCTTTAATCATGGACGCAATTTGAATCAAGTTTCTATCTGCCCAATTATCTAGTCTTTTCTAAGCATACTATCAAGACTATCAACAGGCAAGTTTCATTGTATCATTCTGTAGGGAAAGAGGAAATAAGAGAACTGGACGACCATTTAGTCAATTTCCTGGCCAGGCATTTTATTTTCTCTGTATTTCCCAGAGCTCTGCAGCTATAACAGAGACAGGCCATCACTAGAATAAACCTTTTCCCCTCAATGATATAGAATGTTTCTGGCAAAATGAAAATATGTTGATGTTATTTTGTTCTGGGTTTTTTTTTAATTGAAATATAATTGACATATAATTGACATATAACATTGTGCTATTTTAGGTGTACAACAAAACAATTTGATATGTATATACTGTGAAATGACTACCATAACTTTAGTTAACATCCATCCCCACAGATATTTACAAAATGATTTTTCTTGTGATGAGAACTTTTAAGATCCATTCTCTTAGCAACTTTTAAGTACATGATATAGTACTGTTAACTATGCTCAATATTCTATTAATCACATCTCATAATTTAATTTTTTAAAATGAAAAGCCTGTCTGCATGAAGCAAAAGAAAAAAACGGTCTAAGTCTTTGCTTTTCTGGTCTTGATTTCCACTCATAATGGCTCTGCTTCCTCTGACTGGTTTCACTACTAACACAAGTAGGTCTAAATCAAATACATCTACACTCATTACACATTACCAGAACAACCCAAAGAACATCTGGAAAAACTTTGGTTCTCCAGTTACAAAAATCACTTCAATCCCTATTCTCTCTAAATTCAACCCCAGTTCTTAAAATTACTTTAAAAGTAGTAGAAATAGTACCTGTAAGAGAATTAGTATTAGAACCAGACTATATTTTGTGCTATATACTCAAAAATGTTTCTTTCTCTAGCAAGCCAGACCATCCCAATAGAGTAAGCTGTTGAACATCCAAAAACAAAAATGCCTTAATGACAATACCTTACATATTTATAGTGCCACACAATTAACAACGGAAATAAACTTGTACCATTTATCGTAAGAAAAAATCACACTCAAAGAAGTTTCTATACGTGCCCAAGATCACACAGCTTCACTGCTACCGCTCAAATCCTCAACTAAGTCTAGTGTAAATGCACTGTCTCAGTTCCCAGTGGCTGAAAGAATAGATGATTGTGCAACAGCATAAACTAATGGGTTAATTTCTCAAAAAGCAGCACATGACAGAGCTTTAAGAAAAGAGGAGGCAACACATGTTCATTTTAAATATAAAGAAGGCTGATCTTGGGGAGATCTGCAGCTGGATGCCCTGCCCAGGGAGAAAAGGCTCTGACAGAATATCAGTGATAAAGTATGGTCCGGACCAGTAACAATAAGGGGACAAAATTAGGAGGGGCATGTTACATAGATAAGTATGCCTATAATGGCAGTTGTATCATCTGTATACAGGCTTAGTTGGCACCATTATTTTTTCTAGCTGAGGCGCTTGTTTCTTTTCCTCACAACAAAGGGCAGATATCTTCTCACAACTTTAGGACTTGCTAAAAAAAATCCAAAACTGACATCAATGAACTGCCTATACTTAGACCATTTAGAAATCCCATTTGTATTAAATTTATTTTTCAGTTACTGCTGACATACAATATCATATTAGTTTCAGATGCACAACATAGCAATTAGACATTTATATACATTATGAACTAATCACCCTGATAAGTCTAGTAACCAACTGATATACAACTAATATACAGTTATTACAATATTATTAACTGCATTCCCTATGCTGTACTTTACATCCCCATGACTATTTTTATAACTGGCAATTTGTACTTCTTGATCCCCTTCGCCTTTTTCACCCATCCCCAAACCCCCTCCCATCTGGTGACCATCAATTTGTTCTCCATATATATGAGTTTGTTTCTGTTTTATTTACTTTTTAAATTCCACATATAAGTGAAATCATAAGATATTTATCTCTTCCTTATTTCACTTAGCATAATACCCTCTAGGTCCACTGTTGATCGGATTAAAAATTGGTGCAGTCACTATGGAAAACAGTATGGAGTTTCCTCTAAAAACTTAAAATAGAACTACCATATGACCCAGCAATTCCACTTCTGGGTATTTATCTGAAGAATTCTCCTTTTTTTTAAATCAAGAGATGTTGCCTTACTGATTAAAAAAAGAAAAGAAAAATCAACAAGCTCTATAACTTTGCTCTTTAAAAATAAGAAGTACAAAGATAAAATGCCATTCTAATCAGCTCTATTATCCTGAAATGCTCCAGAAAGTCCCAAAATACTCATATTATCTCTTCATGGTATTATCTCCTCACAGAAACCACAGATCATACAGTAGTTGAATAACATAAAATACAAGAGAGCATCTGAAAACCAAGACACATTTTAATTCATTCCTCGTGGTTATGCCTTAAATAATATAATTTTCTATGTCTTTCTTTTCTAGAAGAGCAATTACATGCTATATTTAGAGGGTGAGGAGTTGGGTGATAGCTAGAGATCATTTGTTAAATCTCCTACCTCTAGACATACTGTATTTTAAAGCAATTTTGTAAAATAATCCAAACAAATTAAAAAACAAATATCAAATATTGGTATCACTTCTATGATAGAGAAGCACTAAAATGAAATGCAACACCAATGTGAAGATGATGCATTTTTTACATTTTATTTTCTTTTAGCTACTGCATTTTTTGTCAAGACCTAGGCTGATAGAGGTACTAGCTGCAATGGCTTAAATTATATGTACTTAAAGTCATCAGTGACCTGTCACTTATTAGGCATGTAACCTTGGTCAAGCTGTTTAACTACATGAGTCTCAAACTCCTCATTGTAAAATTGATGATAATAACACCTCCTCATAGATCTGTAAGGATTAAATAAGTTTCAGAAATCTGTACATGTTTAGTACAATGACTCCTGTACTAATATGAATTATGTATATAAAACTGTTCTATATGGTCTAAAGTGCTATAAAAATGGTAAGGTTATCATCACTGACATATCATATTAAAGTTATATCTTCACTATAAAAAATTCTCAAATATAACAGGGTCATTTGAAAATTAAATAACATATGTAAAAAATGTTTAGGACAAGGCAAGCTTTCAATAAACATTTGTTTAAAAATCTACAAGTGAAACTCCCAATGAAGCCAGGAAGATTTAGTACACTATCTAATCCAGTCTATTATATGACTGCAATACTTATATATAATAACCTTTCAATTATAAGACAGAATATTATGTGGTATATTAAAATCATCAATTATTAATGTTTTGAATACAAAAACCTTCATGCAATGTTATTAGACCCAATATAATGCAAATTCCCATTGTAAGATGTCAGTTTTTGTGTATATTTAAAAATACATTTTATATCTATGTTACTGCTTTCAATATAGCTACACAAATAATTTTTCATGTGTCTGCATATGTGACAAGATCTAGTCTAGAAATGAACATATTGCAAACTTTATAATACTCAGAAATTTTATATACTCTGATTTTTCAAACTCTTTAAATAATTTTTATATTCATTAGATGATATATACCTATACTTACATATTCAACCACATAAACTTTCACTGCCTTTATCTCTTCTCCTGGCTCTCTCAGTGTCAAGTCTCAAATTTCTAACTGCATCCTCACTGCATCTAGCTGGATATCCTATTATTACCTCAAATAAACCTAACCTTTCTACAATAAAACCATTTCCCCATTTGATTCCTCCATTTATGTCAATGAATCCCCAAGCTTAAAAACTCATTTTTAATCCCTTTTTCTCTCCTCTCTGAAAATATACCATATGAAAAAAGAGCAAAGGGCTTTGGAGTCAACTAGATCTGGATTACTCCTATTTCTACTTCTTAGTAGTTGTCTTACCTTAAGCAAGTTATTATGACCTTTCTGAACTTAAGTTTCCATATCTATAAAAAATAGAAACTCATCTCACTTACCTTGCAGGATTTTGGAAGACTAAATAAAATGCATATAAGGTTCCTAATAAATACTGAGCACTGAACAAATATTGATAAAGCAACTTCTCTTTTTTTAATCACATCTAGTCATCAAGAACTATAGATCTTTACTTTGATACGCATTCATTGTTATTGCCTGTTCTGGGTCTTTCTCATTTAAATCTTCCAATTCTAGGTCTCATCTAATTCCTTATCTATCTGAGGTAAGGACCACAAAAAAAAAGCCAGCCTGTCCAGAGGACTCTGCTTACCTGGCACAGTAGCTCACGATAGCACTTAAACTACTTTTCATCAATGTGGAAATCACAGAACAGTTCCCTCCGAATGAATTCTTTCTGCCCACCTTCCAACACTGTCCTTTAACCCTAGGATCCCTTATAGAATCCCTTAGGATTCTCTCAGAATACCTTTGGTACAAGTCCTCCCCTGTCTCCTCATCACTTATCCTCCTTACACCTGTCTAATCTATCTGCCACCCAGTCTAGCTCCCCATGTCACCCTACCTTCTGATACTAATGTGATCTCTAGGACTGCAACTCTTACAAACTCTCTCCAATGCTCCTACACTCTTTGTTAAATGTTCCCATTAACACCTTACTCTAAATCTGACTCTACTCAGATTGCCCATATTTCTCTTGCAGTCCTCTTAAGAAAAGGCTGAGCAATTTTTCTTAACCTAGGATCTCTAAGATGAGAGGAGGAACAGTATTCTCAGGTCCATGCTTGCTTACAGATAATTACTCTTCCATCCTCATCCAAAATGCTTTCTTTTGTGGAGGCCAGGCCACAAAATCAAATCACCCCTTCCCTACTAACAATAAACTGCTATAGAATTCCTCATCACTTCTTCACTGAGGGCTGAAAATACAATAAAGAATAAGGCAAATATAACAGGTGTTATATTTAACATCTTAAGTTAAAATTCACTAAAATTAATTTCACCTGTTTTCTTACATTTTAATGTAGCTACTAGTAAATTTAAAATTAAAATGTGGATCACTGAGCTAGAGCTTTCCATGCCAAAGTCTAGCCTTCAATGGAAGAGAAGGTTAGCTGAATATAAGTTTGGAATTTAAAGTTTACTCTGTAGCTTTGATAGTCTCTGCTCTTCTACTGAGACCTATTTTTATCTTCTACCTATACCCATTCTACTCCTGAAAAGTGGATCTTCTTACTCCCAAATATACTGCATGCATTTGCACCTCTTCCTATCCACAATATCCTTTTCCTTCTCACCAAGACTAGTGTTTCCTGGAATAGGGTGTAGCATTCTTTAAAATCTTGCTGCTTGCCCTATGGCAAGATTATGCACCCCACTCTGTCAATATATAATATTGAACAGAATTGTGAGCAGAAGTGACATGTGCCATTTCCAAACACAAGCTTTAACAAGAACGGTTGTTTAGTTCCAATATGGTCTTTTTGCCTCTATCTTCCAGACAGAAGCTACGCCATCAGCCTGGGTCCTGACATAAATTTGTGAAACAAAACTACTACTGATCCACAGTGGGCGTGTACTGAAAACAAGAAATAAATCTCTGTTGTTGTTAACCCTTGGGATTTTTGTGTCATTTATTATCACTGTATAGCTTAACCTAAACTGGCTAATATATCACATCCTTTTATCATAGTCATTCCCATTCTTCAAGATCTATCTTAAGCACCACTACTGCCATAAATTTTTCCCTGATCAGTTTAGTCTTAAATTACTTTTTCCTCCTTTAAGTTCCTGGAATTCAGCTATAACATTTTTCTGGCAATTCTATTCTTATTTTAAATTATTATTATTCAAACCTGAAGTACGTTACGTAATGGATACTAACATCACAAAAACAGAAAAAAATCAGATATTATATCCTACAATAGGAATACATAAAACCACTTTTGAAACAGTCTTAGGAAAAAAATGAAGAGCCCAAATCTCATCAAGCTTCTAGATATACCCAATCATTTATAGGAATTATAGAAAACAGAAGAATGTATTCTACTATATCATGGGAAAGCAACCAGGAAAACAATCTGCTTTCTTCAAACAAAAAAATTGCAAGAGGAAAAAAAGATGATGATAAAATAAATAAAAACTAACTGGATATTTTATAGTGAGGAATTATTATTTGGCATGATTATATATAGTTCATATGATTGTGAGTATACATGCTATATAGTATAATATATATATTATATATATGAACAGCATATGTCTTTTGGAGGTATACATTGAAAAATTTATAGATTAAATTGTATATCTGTGATATGCTTCAAAATAGTCTTAGTGGAAGGATAATAAGAAAGATGAAAATAGTTGATAATTATTGAAGTTGGATGATGGGTAGGTACTTAGAAGTTCTTTTACTGTCCTTTCTATTTCTCTGTATATGTTTCAATTTTCCATAACATAAAGGTTATTTTAAACGGCACTAAGAATTAGCCACATAATACAACTTCTTACAGTTTATATGGTGATTTCAAACTGGGTGGGTCCAGTTACCTGCATATTTTTTTCAAAAAATATACTCGAAAATTATACATGGATTTTCAACTGAGCAGGGGGGTTGGTACCCCTAGCCCCCAGGCATCTCACATTCTTTTTCCCATTCATACATTACCCTTACTCTCTCTCCACCTTTATCAATTTTGCTCATTCATTGTGGATATGGTGGCTATTATTGCATTTCTTCAATTTTAATCCCAAGATCTTCACTATTTCTATATTTTAAATCACGAATGTTACTGTTCCCCTTTCCTACTCCATTTTGCCTTCCACCTGCCCTTCCTTTTTTTGGTTTGTTTTAAATTTTAATTTTTCCCTGTCTTAGCCTGGTTTTCATTCCTCACTCTTAGCATTCCTTCTCCCTCTGTCCGCTCAAAATCACTTCTCTTTCATCTAGACATTTCTTAAGCTTCTCTTTCTTTCTTTTTTCCCTCTTATTCCCATGCCACCTATATTAATCTTTGCTCATTTGTTTTTGATAGTGCTGTGGTGGATGTTTTTCTCCAATTTGGTTCCTATTTTTTTTCAATCTCTCACTATATTTTGTTTTAATTTCTATTTAAACCTAATGCTATATGCTTCCCTTCTCTTACTCCACTCTGCCTCTTCCCTCCCTTTTTTATTTACAATGTAAACTTTACTTTCTTTCTCTTCACCTTGTCCCTATTCCCTACTCTTATTATTGCTCCTCCCTCTACTCTCTCAAAATCATTTTTATTTCATTAGTCATCTCATATTCAATTTTCCTTTCTTATAATAATCTTAATCTCTTTACACCTTTATTAATACTGGCTCATTTGTTGTATATAGTGTAATTGTGGGTAGGGGTTATTTTTGCAGGTGTGGATTTGTTCCCTGGGCTGTTAGGGTTTGTTCTGGCAGCACCTGTACAACAGCATACAAGACGTGGTGGGCAGAGTGACTCTCAGTTAGCCAGCTGGAGAGAAGGACCCACCAAAGAACGACCCAACAACAGCCAGGACCCAATTACAACCAGAGAGCCCACATAAACAGCATAAAGGGCAACCCAAGAACATCAAGTTCAGGAGATCAAGGAGACAGCACCACTGAATCCCACATGTCTCCTACCACAGGAGGTCATACCATGAAGGCAGATCAATCTAAGAAGCAGAAACAAACAGAAGAGTCACCTAAAATGGAAAGAAAAAGAAACAATCCCCAATCAAAAGGAAAGGAAGAATTCACAGAAAGACTGCTAAACAAAATTGAGTAAAGCAAACTATCAGACATTGAATTCAAAATAATGGTTATAAGGAGCTCAGTGAGAACTAAAAAGACCTACAGGGAAGCTACAAGGAACTTACTATGAATTACGCCAACATGAAAAAGGACATAGAAACTATCAATAAGAGCTAGGAGGAAATTAATAATATAATATCTGAAATCAAGAATATATTAGAAGAAATCAGGACTTCCTAAGATGGCGGCATAGGTGAAGGCGCCATGCTGCCTCGCACAACCAAACAAGGAAAAAAATCAGAAATTTATACGACCAAAAACAGCCAGATCTGACAGAAAATCATATTGAGAGGAAGTCCGACAACCAAGGAATTAAAGAAGATACATACGTCCAGTCTGGTGAGCCGGGAGGAGCAGGGCGGAGGGAGAGCGCTCAGCGACCCCGCAGCGAGCTGGTGAGCAGACCACAGGACCGCGGTTGGAGGGGCAGTTCCCGCACGGCTGCAGCACACCAAGACGGGGGTGCTTAACCAAAGCGCGGCCAGCACCCGGCTCATCCGGACCCAGCCGGCCGAGACTGGTGGACCGGGCAGATCTGTATTCTCGTGCAGACGGACTGGGAGAGAAAGCAGGGCGCAACCCATCGGTGCAGATTGAGAGCACCTGTGGGGGTGGAACCGGCAGCAGGAGGAACTCCCGGCCTCACAGGAGAATTCGCTGGGGAGACCCGCGGGGGATTGGAGCTGTACAGCCCATCCACTGACCCCCGGAGCGACCCCCGGAGCTAGCGCAAAGGGGCTCAAATCACTTGCAGGAGGCAGTGTGGGTGCGGAGAGCGGAGAAGGCGCCATTGTGCACTCAGGTCCCGCCCCCACAGGCTAGTCAAAGCACAACTACCGGGAGCTTCCCTGCACAGGGGAACCCCAAGGCTCTGCCCTCCTTACAGTAACAGACTCACCGAGGGAAAAAAAAAAATGGCCCAAAGAAAGGAACAGACTAAAGCTCCAGAGCTAACCGACCAAGAGATAGCCAACCTATCAGATGCACAGTTTAAAACCCTTGTAATAAGGATGCTTTCAGAATTCGACGAAAAATTATCGAAATTGCTGGAACAAATAAGGAGAGATCTGCAGGGAACCAACAGAGATAAGAAGGAAACTGGGACTCAAATCAACAGAGTGGACCAGCAGAAAGAAAAAAACATCCAACCAGAAAAGAATGAAGAAACAAGAATTCAAAACACAGAGGAGGGGCTCAGAAACCTCCAGGACATCTGCAAACGGCCCAACATATGGATCATAGGGCTGCCAGAAGGAGAAGAAGAAATCCTAGGAATTGAAAACTTATTTGAACACATAATGATGGAGAATTTCCCGAAGCTGGCGAAGGAAATAGACTTGCGGGAAGTCCAGGAAGCTCAGAGAGTCCCAAAGAAGTTGGATCCAAAGAGGAACACACCAAGACACATCATAATGACATTACCCAAGATTAAAAATAAGGAGAGAATCTTAGAAGCAGCAAGAGAGAAGGGGACAGTTACCTACAAAGGAATCCCCATAAGACTGTCAGCTGATTTCTCAAAGGGGACCTTGCAGGCAAGAAGGGGCTGGACAGAGGTGTTCCAAGT
>PVJI01014377.1:0-44375 GCA_004026765.1 Micronycteris hirsuta
TCTGTTTCATTTATCATTCTTTCTGGGGTTTCCTCCTTTCCTTTCATTTGCGGATTGTTTTCTTTGTCTTCCCATTGTGGGATTCTTCTTGCTAGCCTCTGATTCTTAAATTGATCTGTCAAGTTCTGTGGAGCAGCGATGTTTATTTTGTGTCACTGTCTCTGTTTTTTAGGGTGACTCTTGTCTGGATCCCACTCTATTCTCTTCACAATTCCAGGTTTTAATGTCTCACCTGTGGATAGAGAAGAGGGGGGAAGGGAGAAAAAGAAGGAAAAGAAAGCAAAAGAAAAGGAAAAAGAAAGATAAAAAATAATATGAAAAATAACATAAAATAAAAAATAATAAAACATAAGAAATAAAAAGAAGAGAAAACTAGGAATACCCAATGAAGGGAAGGTAGAAGGTGTTAAAAAAGTATAGAAGGACAGATAGGAAGAAGGGTGGGGAAAAACAAAGAAACAAAGAGAAAACAAAAGAAAGGAAAAAAAAAAGACTTCTGTTGGCTGGCTTCAACAGCCTCCAGTCAGGGTTGCGACAGGCTGGGAAGATATCAGACTTCCCCTGCTTTCTTCCTGGGCTGCACTCTCAGCTGCCGTCCTGCCTCCAGCCGAGTTGCTAGGAGTTCGCAGCACCTCCTCTGGGCTGCCTGACCCCCACCTTGAGTCAGAGTTTGGGAGGTCTCTGTCTCCCCTCAGTGGGCCAGTAGGCTTCTAGACATTGGTCTCGGTGATGATCTTTTTGGAATCTGACTTCAGAACCAAAGGTGACAAAAGCAAAAATAACCAAGTGGGACTATATTAAACTGAAAAACTTCTGCATAGCAATGGAAATTGTCACTAAATGAAAAGGCAACTTACTGAATTGGAGAAATTGCAAGGGTTTTCCAATTATGTATCTGATAAGGGGTTAGTATCCAAAACATATAAAGAACTCAAAGAACTCAAAAGAAAATAAAACAGTACAATTTATAAAAGGTCAGAGAATCTGAATAGACACTTTTCTGAAGATGCCCACAGGTACAGGATGCTCAACATCACTATACTCAGCATCATGGAAATCAAAACCACAGTGAGATACTACCTAACACCTATTAGAATGTCTCTTTTTATCAAAAAGATAATATTGGTGAGGATGTGGAGAAAAGGAAGGAACCTTAATGCACTCGGTGGGGATTTAAATTGATGGCACCACTGTGGAAAAGAGTATTGGAGGTTTCTCAAAAATTTAAAAATAGCATCACCATATGATCTAGCAATTCCACTTTCTGGGTATTTAAAGAAAATGAAAACACTAGTTTGAAAAGATATCTCACCCTCAGGCATCATTATTCATAATAGCCAAGGTAAGGAAACAAGCTAGGTATCCATTGATAGATGAATAGATTAAGGAGATATGATATAAATAATACACACACACTGGAATATTATGCAAGAATGAAAAATGAAATCTTGCCATTTGAGACAACATGGATCGACCTAGACGGTATTATGCTAAATGAAATAAGTCAGACAGAGAAAGACAAATACTGTATGGTTTCATTTATAATTGGAATCTGAAAAAAACAAAAGAAATGAATAAACAAAACAAAAATATAAATAGAAACAGAGACCAAAGGGATGTTTGCCAGAGGGGAAGTAGATAGGAGGGTTAGATGAAAAAGATGAAGGGAAATACAGTAAAAAATATTGTGATAAGTTTGCATGGTGACAGATGATTAATATAATTAGTGATCACATTATAGTGTATAAAACTGTGAAATCACTATATTGTACATTTGAAACTAATATAAGTAGCATCATATTGTATACCAACTATACTTAAAAATTAATCGATCAGACTAAAAAAATAAAGTCAGTTCTTTATAGAAAATATATAGTTGGGTCTTCTTTTGATTCACTCTGGCAATCTCTGTCTTTTAATTAGTGGATTTACTCCACTGACGTATAAAGCGATTATTGGTACAGTTGGCTTTAAAATTTTTTTGGTAATTAAAGGTAGTCATTTAACTTTATTTTTGAGACCACATAAGTGTATTTTTTGTATATGTGTATAGAAATACTTTTGGTCATCTGAGGATTTGATGTATTTTTAATGGTTGACTTTTTTAATGTTTATTAAGTGATTTCGATTTTAAATTGAAGCTGTTTTGTGACATACTTTAAACTCACTTAGGATTTTTTCCTCTAGTAAATTGAGATACTAAAAATAAGGGAGTTACAGAACTTTAAACTAAAAGTAAAAATTTAAAGCCTACCTCTGTCTGTGGAAATTAAGAAAGGTACTCAATATGCTTGATTACATCTCAGGGATTTAAGAAAGCCATTTATCTAGGTATTCATTCCCAGGCAAAAAGATGTCAGTTAGCTTGTATCATGAAAACTTCCCCTTTTTTGCACTCTTTATTAAATATGATATTTGTATTTTGGGAAGCAAACTAAGTATTGTGGCCTGAAAGCTCAGTTATTGGAGGCAATGTATATATATTTTTCTTTTTTTAACTTTTTTTAGTTTTTGCTCAAGTACAGTTGCCTCCATTTCCACCCCCCCACTCTCCCCCACCCAGGCCACTCTCACCTCTCATCTTCGATCCTAACCTTCTTTGGCTTTGTCCATGTGTCCTTTATACATATTCCTTGACAATAGTTCCCATACTCTACACTTGTTCTGTAGCCTTTGAGAACTTGAATGTGGTGGATTGTGTTATCTTTTCTTGCTTAGGAAACCATCATACATAGCAGATACAGAGTTTTGGTTTATTATGCTTTTTACATCAAGAAACCATTTGCTCTGGTAATTGGAAAAATAGGCAAACCAACTGGACAGTGTTTTCCAGTAATCTAGAAGCATCATACCAATTGTTAATTTTTATGTTTATTTTTATTTCCTTCTCCAAGAGCAAAAGATAAGAAAAAACCTTGTGCACAGAATACAGAATATACAATTATCATTGCACCTATTTCTGTAATATTTTTGCTTCTGTTTTCTTAGAATAGGAAGAAGTGAATAGTAGTTACTTACACAAAGCATATCAGTAAATAGTTGTTCAGTGTGAATGAATAAATGTGAGGAAAGTGGGGACCTTCTCAAGGGTTGAAATGTGGAGCACCTGGAGCAGAAGTCTGACTAAAGTACAAATAAGCTTTTAAATTTGGAGGATTCTGTAGAATATGTTGCATCTTTTCCTCAAAGATAGTAAAATTAGTTTAGTCTTCTCTTCCAGTATCTAGATGTTAATTTCATAAGTAATTTGGTAATGATAATGTTAAGGGCTTCATATAAAATACTCCTCTACAGCAGTTTTTCATTTATTTTTCTAAGTTTTGAACAGAAACAATAATACAGCTAGTAAGACTGATTATATGGTAATAGGGTTCATTTTAATCTATATTAATATACAAGAAAACTTTGTTTTCATCACATACTTAATTGATTTCTTCTCAAAAACTAGGTTTTCAGAGACTCTGACATTTTTTTAAAGCTACTTCTATGGCTCAGGGCTAGAATTATCTTCATGTCTTTCCATTGTTCCTATTAGATATTATTTTTTTTCTTTTTTCATATATGTATTTAAATTGTTGTTCAAGTTTTTGCTTTAACTAGTTGCTACTTTTTTTTTTATTAACCTTATGTTTTATCCAGATTTGACAGGTAAGAGGTTTTAGCATTAGAATAACAAAAGGGAACGGAATTGTGAGTAGAAATTACATTTTTAGAGTTTAAAATAAAGAGGGATGAACCCGACGTGGGTAAGATAGAATCCAAAGATTCTGTCTGGGTAAAAAGAATCTCCTATATCCAGAGCTGATATAGGAGATTCTTCTGATATAGGAGATTCTTTTATTTCATATTTATATTTAATAATATTGCTTGCATTTATTTTCACTTAGTTTTACTGTGAAAAAATAATTTTAAATATTATTTTTAGATAAAAACAAAAAACCATTTTATTTGATTACAACACTGGATAACACAATGGAAGACCTGTTAACACTGGAATATGTGAAAGTAAGTAGTACCATTTATATCTGCTTGCTACTGTATATGTATCGCTGAAATATTAAGTTTTGTAAGATTAGTAATACTCAATTGGACTCTGATTCTATTGAGATATCTATAGCTCCAAAACTTTAAGATATTTTTTTGGTTTTATCGCTATATTCTATATAGCAAAATTAGAAGCCTGTGTTCTAAGTAGAAATGACCTGCAGTTTTGTCCCCATCATCAAGGTGTCGAAAAGAAAGAAACGCATTAATCTTGGTCCTATTTACTGTGATTTATAATGCGAGATGAGGCTTTCACTTTATTTCTTGCAGTTGTCTGAAGGTACCTATTTTCCTGGTGTGAGTGATTCCTGGTGTCATCTTTTTCCTATTGATTTTTGATATCCATTTTATCACTTATGTTTTTATATATACTATGATATACTTATGATTTATTCCATGCTTTCATTGACCTATTTTCATGTAAGTGCCACATTATTTTAATAATTACTTTATGGTAAGAATAATGCTGAAAGACCATTTTATCACTTTTAATACCATTTTTACTATTATGTAGATTCTTTCGGGTTTTTTGTTTATTCATTAAATAGCTTGAATATTACAAAAATATTCTAAAAATGAAGATAACATGGATTATTTAGATACTTGGTGGAAAATTCTGTCACAAATTTTGTTTTCATGTACAGAGTAAGTTAGGAAGGACCTTACAGAGTTGTTGATGACTGACCGTTCTCCATATTTGACAATATTTAATTGTCCACTGTTGATAATTTATTGAATACTTGCTATGTGCCAAATTTGTTTTGTGGAAGCAGTTGTTCATTTAGGTAATTATATGTATAAATAACTGGACATTTTCTATACATGTTTATTGGGACTGTTATATACCTGTATTTACATATTTAACTTTTTAAAAAGATTTTTCTAACAGATTTTTTTTCTCTTTGGATAGGCTGAAAAAAATGTACCGAACTTGAAAAGTTCCTTTAATAATGTTGCACAACTGATTAAGGTATTAGTGAATAATTATTTGGTTTTTAATAGGATACTGTATTTCTAAGTAAATAGGATGTTATGAAAATTATTTTATAACTAGAATTCTAAGTTCCTCGAAGATAAAAATGGAATATTATAAATTGGATTCTTTGTAACACAAAGCCTAGTGCCTTATACAGTGGAGGTAAACAAATATTTATTGACCTATTACTAAAATCAACTTTGTTTTTTAGGTGAATTTTTCCTCTTTGGATATTCATTTGCATACTGAAGCACTTCTGAATACAATAAATTATTTTAATAATATTCTTCCACAATTGGAGGAAAAATCAGCCTCAGTGTATGTTGCAGACACTGAAGACAAAGGAGGGGTCATTAAAAAAATATGTATGTTCCTTTAAAATTCAACTTTAAATTTTTTTATAAGGAGATTAATAAATTTTGACTTCGGCTTTATCAATTTATAATGTTGCCTTCAGAATTACATTGCCTAGCTTAAAATCTAGAAGGATTCATAATATTCCAGGTTAATTTTAGAAAATAATAGTAAAGTGCCCTGGCTGCTGTAGCTCAGTGGATTGAGCGCGGGCTGTGAACCAAAGGGTTGCCTGTTCAATTCCCAGTCAGGGCATATGCCTGGGTTGCAGGCCAGGTCCCCAGTGGGGGCTGTGTGAGAGGCAACCACACATTGATGTTCTTCTCCCTCTCTTTCTTTCTCCCTCCCTTCCCTTCTGTCTGAAAATAAATAAAATCTTAAAAAAATAATAATAATAGTAAAGTAATTACTGCTGAAGAAATTGTATCTTTAATGTATCATATCATTCTTTTAAGTTGAAGATTATATACTATAGTATTATTTGATTTAGATTAAAATTCATGTAGTCAGTATAACTACTTTAGGTTAAAAAAATAGAACTAATAAACTTTGGATAATATCAGTGTAGTTTTTTAAATTAGAGTAGTTTTTAAGCTGTGAACAGTTGCAGGTTCAGTAATAACAGATATCATCCAGTAATTACTGACTCTCTAAAGATTTATGATTTTACCTCTAGTAATGTCTCCGTTTCAAATGTTAGTCTAATCTAGCAACCATTTTTTGTTTTTGTCTGTTTGCTCTTTTATTTTGCTTTTTGTTTTCTTATACTTGTTTTTTAGAATTCCTACTTATTAGGGAATATCTTGCTTGTTTTCAACTGAATTGCAGATCAGAATTTTCTCTAGTATTAATGGGTTGGCCAAAAAGTTCATTTGTTTTTTTCCATAAGATGGCTTTAGTAACACTTAGTTGTCTTTAACTTAATTCAAAACAATTTGTTAGATCGTATTGTGACAGCTTTCATTTCAGCATACATATAAAAAAACTTATCAAAATTGGTGAGGCCATTTTAATGTTGAAGATGGAAGAAAATACACAACATTTTCAGCATATTATGCTTTGTTGTTTCAGAAAGGTAAAAATGCAACTGAAATGCAAAAATAGGATTTGTGCAGCAGGTGGAGAAGGTGTGACTGATCAAATGTGTTGAAAGTGGTTTGTGAAGTTTTGTGCTGGAGATTTCTCACTGGACAGTGCTTCACGGTCTGGTAGACTAGTTGAAGTTGATAACGATGAAAACAAGACATTAATTGAGAGCAATCCGTGTGCCACCACACAGGAGATAGCTGACATAAAGTTACTGGTGAAAATGAAAAATGTGTCTTTTATTTTACAGAAGAAAACATACGGACTTTTTGGCCAACCCAATAACATTATTTGTTGTTACATTTTATTTACTTAGTAAGTATAATGAGGTAGCTACAAGTTTTTCCTTATGTTTTACAATATAATTTTTTTTGCAGCATCAAAACGACCCAGTAATGAAGATATTATTACCCTGCAGATTTTAGCAGAATTGTCATGTTTACAGATCTTTATTCAAGATCAGAAACGTAACATTTCTGAAATTAAGATTGAAGGTAATAAAATTTCAGAAAAAATAAATTCAGAACAATTACAGGAAAGAAAAGGCATTTAACCATTTTTTCCCTTTAGGGCTTGATTCTGAGATAATTATGAGGCCTTCAGTAACTGAAATAAATGCAAAACTAAGGAATATAATTGTTTTGGATTCTGATATAACAGCTTTATACAAAAAGGTATGAATTTATTAATACTACATTTTTAAATTTGATTGTTCTTTAATATTAGTCATAGCCTTAAATTAGTTGTCGGATTTTAGCTGTGTGACTCATATCTTTTGGTTTTGGAGTTAGTCATAATTAGGTTCTCATCTTAGCTCTGCTCCTTAGTAGTTGTGTGATCTAATATTGGATTCTGTTTCTTTATCTGTACAATGAGGATTAAATATCTTGTAAATGAGATAAATATAAGTAATCACTCCAGGGAATGTAGTTGCAGGAGTATGTGATGACTGAGGAAGGATGGAAGCTAGTATATGCCTTTTTCACTTTTTTTCCTTTTTTTTTTCTTTTCAAATACTGTGAACCTTTTAATGCATTTTTTTCAAGTCACAAAAATAATTTAATCAAATTAAACTTTTGAGGGAAAGAAGTAATTTTTCCACCTTACAAATTGAGGTGACAAAACAGTTTTGTGCAGAAGAAACAGTTCTTAAACCATTTTCCTAGGGTGGAATATTTTTAAAAATAAAATTTCATTTTTCTTCTTTTTAAAAATTTTCTTTTATTTTTTTACCATCACCACTTAGTCCCCTTATACCTGCCTCCCCCTAGCAACCTCCACACTGTTGTCCATGTCCATGAGTCCTTTTTCCTTTTTGCTCAATCTCTCCACCTCCTAACCTCCCCCTACTAGCTGTTATCCTGCTCTCCACCTGTCTTTCTCCATTTTCCTTGTCAGTTCAAGATTGTTGAGTAGATTCCACAAATGAGTGAACTCATATTTGTCTCTCTCTGACTGGCTTATTTCATTTAGCATAATGTTTTGGATTTCAGCAGCAGAGGGTCTAAATTCAAATTAAATAAATAAATTTATTTTCATCAATGCTTACTTGTGTAGCTGTTACAATGTTAAGAGAGTCCTTTGAACTGAATGGCCAGTGGTTGAAGGATAGGTAGGTGTTTTGTTATTGGATGTAAGACCGTAAGGGGGCCTGGTGTGCAGCTGCAACCCCTCCTCCTTCGGGGAACTTTTGCAGCCGAGATATCCCTCCTGGTTTTTATCCATTACATGTGGTTGTGGGACCAGCTCACCTGCATCTCTGCCTGTCCTACCAGTCTTTATGTGGCTTCTTCTTTCAATCCTTAGTTGTAGGACTTCCATTTCACTAGATTGCAGGTGGTTTTGAATCAAGATTGTTCTGTAGTATAGTTGCAATTTTGATGTGGTTGTAGGAGTAGGTGCATTCTGCATTTACCTATGCTGCTGTCAGGACTGGAACTCACCTCTACCATTTTAAACTGGTATTGCAAAATTTGTGGTTTTAATCTGCTGACAGTAATTACTGGTTTGCAATTGAGATGATTTTAGAAACTAATAAGGAACAGAAATATAGTGATAGGAGACTTGTTTGAAGAATCTGGAAAATCTATTCGTGTACTTCAGATCAATAGAAGCACATTTCATTAAATCATAGAGGTACATAGTTTTCAAAGTTTCGATAGTGACCAGAAATATATTTGTGTGACAATTCTTAGTACATAAGTAAGCACACTAAATGAAAATGTATATTCTGATAGCTTTTCTTTTGTTCTCCCCATTTACAAAAATGTTGGGCCAGACCTATTTGATTTCATTGCACACAAGGGGAGCTGCCTCCACCAATTTGAAAAACCAGCAATATGGTTCCAGTAGAGGAGTTAGAATTGTTGCCTTATTTGTACTTGCATTGAATACTTGAAAGATTTTAAGACACATCATTTAAAAGATGTATTTTGACATTTGAATTTTCTCTCATTAAGGCTGTTTATATCACTGGAAAAGAAGTGTTCAGCTTCAAAATGATTTCTTATGTGGATGCAACTGCTGGTTCTGCATACACAGATATGAGTGTGGTTGACGTTCAAGTTAATTTAACTGTTGGTTGCATTGAAGTAGTTTTTGTCACAAAATTTTTACATTCTATATTGGTAAGTATGTTAATCTTTTTTTTTTATTCTTCCTGGTAGTTGGAAATGGTTGTGCATCAAACACAGATTAAGAATAATAATTTCTTGCTTTTTTCCCTGATTTTTCATAATCGTTTGGGTACCATTTATTATGACTGAAATGTATAATACTTTATGTAGCATTATTTTCACATGGGAATATCCAGTTAGTTAAATATGTATTTCATATATTAACATATTAAACATATGTACATTATGTCACATGTTATATACATATATATTCATATAAGAATTGACTTTTTATTTATATATCATTGATTGCATTTTTGTTTTACCTGAGTTCCAACTCTGATTAAAGATACTAAATATATAACTGAAGTTTGTTTTTTCTTTGAGGTTATTATTTAAAAATTATATTTTCTCTGGCATTGTAATTCTGTGACTGGGACTTTAAAGGTTTTAGATTTAATATCTGTATGGTACACCCTAAGATGTTTGAGTGTTAGTGCTGCTTTTCATAGTGTTTTTTCCCTGTGGCTTTCCCAGTCTGCCATTTGATACTTTTTCCTGTGAGTATCATACATGTTTCTTTGCCTTCACCATTCATTCTTTTAAAATGCTCCTAGTTTTGGTATATAAAGTAGGTGATTGGTTGATTCTAAGTAAATATTAGTTGCTTTTAAAGATCTTTTTAATTGAAACTGTCATGTAATTTTTCGTATACCCATACAAATGTTTTTGCACCAAAAAGATGAACAAAATAGGTCAAAAGGAGACAACTGGAAGTTGGAGAATGGTTTGGTAATTCACAATAAGAATGGTATGTGGCACAGTCTAGGGTAAAGAAAGTCAGGTAGTAGGGAACTAATCAATTATGAAAAATTTAAAAAGTAGAATTCATAGAAACTATTGAGTTGAGTGGATGTCAGGGTTAAAGGAGAGAGGTTAAAGTTGACTCCAGATTGTAGGCAAGAAATTTGTATAATTTTTTCTAATTTCGTTTTAGAACTCAAAAGCATTATGTCACTGAACCTGTGTAATACTTCCTTATACTAAAAAATTACTTGAAATGTTTTTTCTAAATAGGAAAATTAAGTATAATTCTAGGTATATTTTAGGTCATTGAAGTACTTTTTCCAGAATTCAGAAATTAGAAATTTTAGCATTTTTAAGGAAACATATTTATTATTATTTTATCTTATAAACATGAATAACCTCTCTTTCCATTGAGGTTGTACAGTATAATTGCTTGACAATCAGAGAAAGTAAGATAATGAAGGAACTAGATATCAGTGAAATATTACAATATCAATGTGTTACTTTGTTTCAGGTACTAGATTTTTATTGTTTTACTATAATTTTATATCTTTTTATTTCTCAGTTTTTAATACAGAAAATTAAGTCTTAATGTAGACAACCAGACTTTGAATAAATAATGCTTGGTCGTACCGAGAAAAATATTTTCTTATGGAGGTAAAATTATAAACCTCCATACACATTTAATAAGTCTTATTCATTAATGGTAACCTTGCAAATATACTTCTGTTATTTTTACAGGCATTTATAGATAATTTTCAAGCAGCTAAAGAAGCCTTGGCTGAGGCAACTGTTCAGGCAGCAGGGATGGCTGCTACTGGTGTAAAAGAATTGGCGCAGAGAAGTTCTAGATTGGCATTAGATGTTAACATCAAAGCCCCGGTTGTGCTCATCCCACAGTCCCCAGTTTCTGAAAATGTTTTTGTTGCTGATTTTGGACTAATTACAATGACCAATGCATTTCATGTGATAAAGAGCCAGAGCAACCCCCCACCCATTATTGATCTGATTACAATAAAACTGAGTGAAATGCGACTATATAGGTAAGCTTTCCATAAGTATATTTGTGTAGAATGCAATGTTTTTCTAACTTTTTATGTTAAAGGCTTTGGTATCCTGAGTCTTCTGTTTACAGTGAGGTTTTATTTTATTATAACGGTACTTAATTTTGTGATGCTCCCTCCCCCAAGTGTTTTTTGGTGAAACCAGTCATAGTCTTTTAATTTTAAAAATGTAAGAAAGTATTTGAAAATTAGTTCTTAGATAATTAAGAACACTGTAAAATTATCTGAGGGAGAATATTTGTGCTTATTTGTAGTTATTTATGAAATATAAGGTTATGGGAGAATTGGAGGAATTCCTAATATAAAACATTTATTCATGTCACAATTTTTGGGTGTGTGTGTTGGTGGGTAATTGCCTGAGTCAGGAGGATAAGTCCAATTCGTGTTATTCCATCTTATATGAAAGGAGATACTTCCATCAGTTGAATATTTTGAGTACTTATTAAGCACCTTATATGTCCCAGTAACTGTGCTAGGAACATGAAGTATAATTGTGAGCTATCTTTTAAAAGGATGAATAAATAGTACCTATCTCATTAGGTTGTTGAGGGAGGTACAATTTAATGAATTTAATGAGCTGGTGCATAAAATCAGGATCACATATAGATTTTTGAAGGGTTGTAGAAAACAGGTCAAAAGGAGACAACTGGAAGTTGGAGAATGGTTTGGTAATTCACGATAAGAATATGTGGCACAGTCTAGGGTAAAGGAAATCAGGTAGTAGGGAACTAACCAATTATGAAAAATTTAGAAAGTAGAATTAATAGTAACTATTGAGTTGAGTGGATGTCAGGGTTAAAGGAGAGAGGTTAAAGTCGACTCCAGATTGTAGGCATATAAAATTCAGTATTTGGTAATAGTGCAGTTCACTGAGATAAAATCGAGAAATGCAGGGAAAAAAAACAGTAAAGTGGAGCTAGTAACAAGTTCTGTCATGGGCATAGTAACTTAGAAGTAGTATGACATATAGAGCTATCTAGAAAGAGATTTGGAAAGCAGTTAGACATATGTATCCAGATACGTATGGAGTGTTTTGATTGCTGGATACATTAGAAGAATGTTTTGATTTCTAGATTTGGGAGTTTTTAGTAATACTTAGTTATTGAAACCATGGGAATAATATCACATAGAGAGTTTGTAGACTGGGACAATTGGGGCATAACACTCAGCAATAGCAGTACTTAAGGAATTGGCAAAAAATGAATCCTCAAAGGAGACTAAAAAGGAGTAGTTAGAGATATAGGAGGGAAACCAGGAATATTGAGGCAGTGCTGAGGGTTCTGTTGATGTTAGTATCCCTGAATTAATAGTGTATAATTTTTTTTTATGCAATCTTGATATTTGGTATTTGGAGTCCAACAGTCAGCTGGATTCAGGCAAGACAGAATTTTAACAAGCAGGTATGACTAAAGTTAGCAGGTCAGGATTTTAAGTTTTGAGTCATGTTATTGGATAATGAAGAGGGAAGAAATTAAAGACAAGATGGTACTGATAGAGTAAAAGAGTGTAGAAAAGGTTTTATAAACTGGAGATCTCAAAAAATAGTACCGATTAATTGTTGATAGGTTATGGCATCGTTCATAGATTACAGCAAGAGTAGACATGGTTAACCTGGATGATACTATTCTTCAAGGAATAGGAGTGAGATTTCAGGGTCATAGTTTCAAATTAAGAAAATGATTTTTTTGCATTTATTTTATTTTTATTGTTTATGCTCTTACAGTTGTTCAGACTTTCTCTCCCTTTTCTCCACCTCCACCCAGCCCCACCCTTTCCTCTCCCCAAACCAGTTCCCACAATGCCATGTCCATTGGTTGTGCATAAATGGTTTTTGGTTAATCCCTTCCCCATCTTTCATTCCATCCTCCCTACCTCCTTTCCAGCAGCTGTCAGTCTGTTTTATGTATCTAAACTTCTGTTACCATTTTGTTCATTAGTTTATTGTGTTCATTAGATTCCACATATAAGTGAGATCATGCGGTATTTTTCTTTCATTGACTGGCTTAATTCACTTAGCATAATTTTCTCAATGTCCATCCATGCTGTTGCAAAATGTAAGTGTTTCTTTTCTATCTCTTAACCCCAAGAGAAATAGGTGTTGGAGAAAAGTCTGCCTCTATTTAATAGAATGCTGCCATAGAAAGTTAGGTTTCATTAAAATAAGAACTTAATGATATGTTTAGTGAAGACATTGGAAAACATACAACGATTTGTTCAGCTAAGACTAGGGATTTCAGAAATTACAGGGAATATTAGGTGAGACACTTCTATTTTCATAATAGCCCATAGATAGAGAGTAATGATTTTCAGCTTTAGATGGCTCATTAACTTGGGAGTTTGAACTACATAAAAGTCTGTTATTTATTAAAATTGAATATTTATTTTTATGTATTTAATCACATATTGATAGATTTTAGGAAATGGTAGATGTAAATTAGTTGTGAGTCTATATTACAAATAGATTGTTTTTAAGATTTCACTAAGTATATGTAGAACATTATATAATAATTCTAGGTCCAAAAAAGATTAATTTTTTACTGAAGCACATAAAATGGTATTAAGATGAACATTCAAGATTGCTGACAATATGGCCATTCAAAAGATAGCTACTATTAATAATTTGGTATGTTTCTTCTAGTTAATTACATATGGACATATATTTAAGTTAAATAAGAGTTATTTTGTGTATTTTGGATTATAATTTTTTCCCTTAACAATATGCTATATTTTCAGTGTTATTTCGAATGCATAATATTTTCTAAATATATTATTATGTTCCATAGTGTTTTTAAAAGTCTATTTGCCTATTGTTAGAAATTTGATTCCATTTTTTGTTATAAATAACTCTATAATGATGCTTGATATCTTTGTTTATCAGTACTTATGATTTTCTATTTATTTCTTAAGGATAATTCATTTCCTTCACATGAATTCCTATAAATAGAATTAGTATTATAGAATATAATCAATTTTCCCTGAAATAATTGAACATTTATTGATACTTGAAATTTTATTTTTATTTTATTTTATTGTTTATGCTATTACAGTTGTCTCATTTTCCCCCCCTTCACCCTCTCCACTCAGCCCTCCCTACTCCCTCAGGCAATCCCCACACCGTTGTCAATGTCTGTGGGTCATGCATGTATGTTCTTTGGCTACCGTATTCTCTATGCTGTACTTTACCTCCCCATGACTATTCTGTAACTACCTGTCTAAACTTCTTAATTCCTTCACCTTTCTTGCCCAGCTCCGACTCCCGTCCCATCTGGCAACCATCAAACTGTTCTATATCTTGATTTCTTTTTCTATTCTGCTTGTTTGTTTATTTTGTTTTTTAGATTCAGTTGTTGATAGATATGTATTTATTGCCATTTTATTGTTCATAGTTTTGATCTTTTCTCTACATTCATTTTATTTTACATTTTTAAAAGATTTATTTATTTTTAAAGAGAGGAGAAGGCGGGGGGAGAAAGAGAGGGAGAGAAACACCAATGTGTGGTTGCCTCTCACGCACGCCCAACTGGGGAGCTGGTCTGCAACCCAGGCATGTACTCTGATTAGAAATTGAACCAGTGACCCTTTGGTTCACAGGCTAGCACTCAAATCTACTGAGTCATACCAGCCAGGGCTAATGTTCTTATTCTTAAAGAAGACCCTTTAACATTTCGTATAATACTAGTTTGGTGGTAATGAACTCATTTAACGTTTTGTTGTCTGGGAAACTCTTTATCTGTCCTTGGATTCTAAATGGTAGCTTTGCTGAGTAGAGTACTCTTGCTTGTAGGTCTTTGGTTTTCATCACTTTGAATGTGAGGAAGCACAGCTTCCCCTATTACCCAAGCTGGGTTCTCAGGGTGTGCCCATGTGTGGGCTGTGTACACACACTTTTGTACTTGAGCCTTGATTGCTTCTGGCATGTCCTAGATCACGTAGAGCCACTGCCTGTGTTTTGTCAGGAGTCACACAGCATAAGCTACAAAGTGATTTGCAGATAGCTGCTAATTGTATTCGGCTTGGGAGTTGCCCAGATGAGGCCACGCTGTGAACCAAGGCCTACTGTTGCTAGTGCTGGGCCTGGGGCAACTTAGCAAGAGGTATTGGCCACTGAAGCCAGATGCTGCTTGTTTGAGATAATTTAGGAACATCTGAAGCATGGACCAAGACAAGCCTTTTACATGAAAAAGTCACTGGAAACAACTTGGTTAGTCCTAAAATTTGGGTATGGCAGGGCCTCAGGGAATCACCAGGGTGGATCTAACAGTGTGAGCCAGGTTAGTGGAGACTCTGTTAAGGTACCTGCCTGCTGGCTCTGTGGAGGGAGGGCTCAGAAAAGGAACAGTGGCCTCTTCAGCACTTCTGTCTGGGAGAAAGCTGCTCCCAAGCTTTCACCTTGATGCTGGACAGTTCAGTTCCTCCCCATATGTCTCTAGTGACTTTCAGTCTGCTGCCCTGGTGCTGGAGCACAGAGGGAGTGAGTTCAAGTAAGTCTCTGCATGGGCCCTTTAAGAGGAACTGCCTGAGACTCCAGCAGTTTCTGTCCTCCACAGCCTCAGTCCCTGATGGTTTTTTACAGTCAGAATTATGGAGATTTATCTTCCTTGCACTGGAACCTTGGGCTAGGGGACCTGGTCTGGGGCTCTATATTTCTAAGATCTCTCTAAGATCTCTCTTCTGCTTTTTTTCTGCCACATGTGGGTGTGGGACCAGCCACTACTGCACCTCTGCCTCTCCTGCCAGTGTTAATGTGGTTTCTTTAATTCTGTAGTGGTAGGACTTGCATTCAGCTCAATTTCTGATGGTTCTGAATGATTATTGTAATATAATTTAGTTGTAATTTTGATGTTGTAGGAGGAAGCAAACTGTGTTTACCTATGTTGCCATCTTGACTGGAAGTCCAAAAATTCAGTTTAGTTATAGCTTCATAGAAAGCACATAAAGAAAAATAAATACTTCATATTTGCTACTACTTGTATTATAATCATTTTGTTGCAAAACTGAATTGTAATACAAAATTAAAAATATATTTATAATACTTATGTAGGGCAAGTTGTGAAACTTAACCTATGTCCAGGAAGAAATCTCGAATAAATGTAGAGAGAATGTTTTTCTAGACCTAGTATTATTAACAATGTCAGTTTCTTTTTTTTATTGTTTATTCTATTACAGTTATCTCAATTTTTCCCTTTAGCGCCCCCGTACCCGGTCCACCCCTCTTGCTCACAGACAGTCTCCTCTCCGTTGTCCTTGCCCATGAGTCATTCATACATATTCTTTGACTAACCCTGCCTTCCTCTCCCCAATGTCATATCAGTTTCTTATAAATTCATTTATATACTTAATTCAATCTAAATAAAAAGCACAGCACATTTTATTTTTAAAGCCTTTTAAAATTGTTAAGTTTTCTGGAAATATAAAAATGGAACAGAATCTATTTTGTTATTTTGGAAAGAAATTTTGATGGGCCATGGGAGAATCATAACAATACTAGAGATACTGCTAAAACATATTAAATTATATAAAATATTACTAAAATGTGTCATAAAGCTAAAATAACTCAAATAATGAAGAAGAATAGGAAGCTCCTCAATTGACCATGTGTGTGGTGTGTTTCCTCATTGTGTGTGTGTGTGTATGTGTGTGTGTGTGTGTGTGTATAGTCAATCCTCATATTCACAGATTTTGTGTTTGTGAACTATCCTACTTGCTATAACTGATTTGTAACCCCCAAATCAATACATTGCATTTTGTGGGCATGTGCAGAGCTGTGAGAAATTTGGGTTTCAAATTTGGGTTTCAAATTTGGGTTTCAAATTCACAAAGCCTACATTTTAGGCTGAGGTGTCAAACTAGGTGACATTCTGCATTTTTATTTCAGTTCTCATATTGTAAACAAGTGCCTTTTTGCATGCTATGTTTTTTGCATTTGGGGACTTTTTGTTTGGCCATTTTACTGTTCCAAATGGGTGCCAAGCGTAGTGCCAGTAATAACCATAGATGATTAAAAGTGGGTGAATTATATGGATCTGAATTGTCTCAATAACACTATTTAAAAAACTAAAGGCTTAGGGGAGGTTAGGGAGTGGAGGGATTAAGCAAAAAGGGAAAAGGGTCACGGACATGGACAACAGTGTGGTGATTGATGGGGGGAAGGGTAATAAGAGGACTATAATGGAACAAAATACAGTAAAGATGAAATGAAACACAAAAAATAAAGTAAATTAAAGGCAATAACATGTAAGTATCAGTAATAGGGTAGAACACAAATTCCTAATTTAAGCATTGAAAAAAGAAGAAAAGGGATAAGGAAGAGAAAAATATCGATTGGTTTTGACTCTACAAGAATATAAGTTTCTCAGTATTAATTATCAAAAAAAATGATATGGAAATAGAATATGAGGTAATTAGCATCTTTATCAAAGGATAAAAAACTTTAAATATTTTAAACTAGTAAGAAAAAGATATTTTTAAAAATTGATAAAGAACCTGACTAGATTCTTTAAAGGAGTAACGATTACCAATAAGCAACTAATAGAAATGTTTAATATCATTAATAATCAAAGGAATGAAAATTAATACAGTAAAATAACGTTTACCCTTAATTGTGAGAAATTTAATAATTAGTATTTCTTAATTGGGGTACAGGGAGATGGAACTCTCATATGTTGTAATTTACATATTGATCCAGTTTTTTGAATGAAACTTGGCAAATAATTATATAGTGCATGATTGCGATCATTTGAGCCAAGTATTGACAATAAAACAAGAAGATAAACAGGCCATGCCTTCATGAGGCTTTCATTCTAATTGAAACTACAGATAAAAGAATAAACTATTAATATACTGTTCATGAAATAGAATGACAGAGAAAGTTTGAGTTCTTTGTGTGAGCACACAGGAAAGGCATCTACCTCAAGTAGTGGGTAGTACTGATAAGGACAAGTTTTCAGAATAATTTATCTTTGATTCTGGAAATGTCATATCAGTTAATGACTCTTGCAATTTGTCCAGAGGAAGAAACTTACTCAAACATATTTATAAAGATAGTGATTCAAGTATTCATTACAGTGAAGAATTAGAAACAACATAACTTGTATGTGCTTGGAAATTTTATATGAATTGCAAACTTCTGTTTTAAAAATTCATAGAAAACTTCAGCTAAGAGAAAGTCACCTAGGTTCCTAGTGTGCTGGAGGAACACGTTTCACTTGATACGGAAAGCCTAATGAATTTTATTTTTTGTCTTCACACACGCACGAAGCAAATGATTTCTATTAGTATATAAATGATAAATTTAATTGCTACTATCTGAATATATATGAAACTACTCAAAAGAATTTTATTTCTCCTTATAGGTCTCAATTTATTAATGATACATACCAGGAAGTGTTGGATCTACTGCTGCCATTAAATCTTGAGGTGATTGTTGAGCGAAATTTATCCTGGGAGTGGTACCAGGAAGTTCCTTGTTTTAATGTAAATGCTCAACTAAAGCCCATGGAGGTAATTTTTTTGATATTTATTGATTCCTCTTTTGGTTAAAAAATATTGCTTGGGGACATAAAACATTTTGGGTGTAGAAGTTATATATTTATTAATCACCTTTGTCAGAATTGAAATAGTAGCTATATTAACCTAGAATTCATTGAATATTCACCATTCATTCATTCAACAAATATTTGAGCGTCTGCTGTGTTAGGCCCTATGCCAGATATTTGGTGATACAGTGGCAAAGGAGCTATGACATTTTCTGTGGCTCTGTGGACTTACCAGTCTGATGCAGGGGTTGGTGGTGCTTTTAAATACCACCAACCCCTAGCTAGATGTGCGAGAGATAATAAAAAAAAAAGTAAATAGATACATTATTAAAATAGTTTTAACTTGTGGCAGATTCCCCGAAGAAAACAAATATTAGACAGGGTGCCATAAGTAGTCAGTTGGATATATTAATATAGAACTTAGTGGAGAGGTCGAGGCTATGTATAGTAATTTGGAAATCATCAGCCATGGGAATATATGAAATGATCTAGAGAAGGTTCTAGAAGAATGGAGAAGTTGAAGATGAAAATTGCAGATGGTTCAGGGCCTTGGGCATACCTTTACCTTCCTGCTGGTTGATGTTGCTGCACAGATACCTAATGTAACCATCCACAAGCTCATATTTTTCTCTCGTGACCTGATGGAAGGCCAGAACTACATCACATGCTTTGCTGAAGTGACAGCAACTTATGTGGTGTCTGAAGGTTTCTCTTTCTAGCTCCATCCCCAGTTTTCTTTTCTGTTTCTTCCTGTTAAAAATGTATTCAAAAAGAGAAAACAGTTGTTTTAAAGTTTCAAGATTTTTAAGTTAAAAGGGTATTTAGAGTATAAAACATTTCAACAGAAAGAAAATTTTAAATTGTTAGTGTGTAAAATTATATGGACTTATTAACTTACAGATTGAAAGTATCCTCTTAAGATAAATAATTGAAGTCCCTTTATATTGGTAAGGCAAAAGATAGAAAACATGAGTAGCCTGCTGAGAAAATCCTCCTCCCGCTAAGCACAGTCCTTAGGCAGGTTTATGTGGGGTGGCAGAACACCGTTTTTTTCCAACTGTCCCCCAGGGAGAATCCATGCAGAATGTTCAGAGGATATGCAAATGCCTAGCTGCCCTTCAGGGCAGATGAAATTGGGTCTTCCCTCACCCTGATGTCACCTGAATAGTTAGCAGTTGTAGCCCACCCCTTGGTCTACATGTGTGATCCCTCCTGGACATTATGCTCTGCATCAGAGAGAAGCTGGAATCAAGTAGTCTGATGCATCCAAACTAAATACTGCAGCTTGTGATTTCTGACTTGGCAGATATTTGGTGATAGCACACACGTAGCCTGTCCTGAAATGTAGGAGCCACCAAGCAATGGTCTGGGATCGTTACTGTTTTTCTAGCTTCCAGCTCTTGACAAGATGAAGAGTGTTGATTAACATCAAGATTTGGCAGGCATTCAATATATGTGTACTCATTGAAATACATTGGCTTAGAAGTTGTAATATTTGATTTCTGTTTATAAATTTGTATGAACATACTGTTTTTGAATGCCAGCTGCACAATAATCACAAAATAATTGTCATGAATAAATAATTAAAAAAATACTAAGTAGTAGGTATATATAAATACAACAATATAAGTAACATGAATAAGGTACACATGAACTTGATCTCAAAAAACTAGATTAGTATAGAGGCATACCTTGTTTTTTTGTGCTTCACATATATTGCATTTTTTTTACAAATTGAATGGGAAACCTGCTTTGAGCAGCTAATCTGTTTGCAACATTTTCCCAGCAATGTTTGTTCACTTCGTGTGTCACATTTTAGTAATTCTTGCAATATTTCAAACTTGTCCATTATTATTATATTCATCATGGTGTCTTGTGGTCAGTGATCTTTGATGTTACTATTATAATTGTTTGGGGGGCACCATGAACCACACCCATATAAGAAGGCATACTTAATAGATTAATGTATGTGTTTCAACTCCTCTACCAACTGATCCCTGGTATAGCTGGTTCCCTTGTTTTTCCCTCTCTTTGGGTCTTCCTATTCCCTGAAAACACAACAATATTGAAATTAGGCTAATTAGTATCCCTACAGTGGCCTCTAAGTGTTCAAGTAAAAGGAAAAGTTCCACCTCTCTCAGTTTCAATCAAAAGCTAGACATGATTAAGCTTAGAAAGGCATGTCAAAAGTCAAGATAGGCTGAAACCTAGACCCCTTGCAACAAACAGCCAAGGTGTGAATGTAAAGGAACAGTTCTTAAAGGAAATTAAAAGTGTACTCCAGGGAACACACAAATGATCAGAAAGTGAAACAGCCTTATTGCAGATATGGAGAAAGTTTTATTTTTTATTTTTTTAAAGATTTTATTTATTTATTTTTAGAGAGAGGGGAAGGGAGGGAGAAAGAGAGGGAGAGAAACAGCAATGTATGGTTGCCTCTCACATGGCCCTCACCGGGGACCTGGCCTGCAACCCAGGCATGTGCCCTCACTGGGAATCGACCCAGTGACACTGTGATTCATAGCCCGCACTCAATCTGATGAGCTATACCAGCCAGGGCTGGAGAAAGTTTTAATGGTCTGGATAGAAGATTAAACCAGACATAACATTCTGTTAAGCTGAAGTCCAATCCAGAGCAAGACCCTAACTCTCTTCAATTCTCTGAAGGCTGAGATAGGCGAGGAAGCTGCAGAAGAAACGTTGAAGCTAGCAGAGGTTGGTTCCTGAAGTTAAGGAAAGAAGCTGTCTCTATACCCTAGAAGTACAAGATAAAGCAGCACATGCTAATGTAAAAGCAGCAGCAAGTTATCCAGATGATCTAGCTAACATAATTAATGAAAGTGGTCACACTAAGCAACAAATTTTCAATGTTGAGGAAATGGTCGTGTATTGAAAGAAGATGCCGTGTAGGATTTTCATAACTAAAGAGAAGTCGATGCCTGGCTTTAAAGCTTAAAAGGACAGACTGACTCGTTTGTTAGGGGATAGTACAACTGCTTACTTTCAGTTGAAGCCAGTGCTCATGTGCCATTCATAAATCCTTTATGGCCTTTACAAAGTATGCTAGATCTCCTCTGCCTGTGCTCTGTAAATGGAACAACAGAACCTGACAACAGCACGTCTGTTTACAACATGGTTTAATGAATATTTTAAGTCCATTGTTGGGACCTACTGCTCAGAAAAAAGAAAAGATTCCTTTCAAAATATTACGGCTCATTGACAATGCGTGTGGTCACCCAAGGACTATGATAGAGCAGTACAACAAGATTAATGTTGTTTTTATGCCTGCTAATAATTATTGAATAAATACATTTTGTCAGGCTATAGCTCCTATAGGTAGTGATTCCTCTGATGGATCGGGCAGAGTAAATTGAAAACCTCCTGGAAAGAATTAACCATCCTGTGTGCCATTAAGAACATCCATGATTCGTGGGAAGAGGTCAGATATCACCACCATTAACAGAAGCTTGGAAGAAGTTGATACCAACCCTCATGGATGACTTTCGGGGGTTCAGGGCTTCAGTGAAGGAAGTAACTGCAGGTGTGATAGAAATAGCTAGAGACCTAGATTTAGAAGTGGAGCCTGAAGATATGGTTGAATTGCTGCGATCTCATGATAAAAGGAGTTGCCTCTTATGGATAAGCAAAGAAACTGGTTTCTTGAGATGGAAGCTATTCCAAGTGAAGATGCTGTAAAGTTATTGGAATGACCACAAAGGATTTATTATAAAATTTTACATAAACTTAACTGATAAAGTAGTGGCAGGTTTTAAGAAAGTTGACTCCAATTTTGAAAGAAGTTCTGTGGATAAAATGCTGTCAAACAGCATTGCATGCCATAAAGAAATTGTTCATGAAAAAAAGAGTTAATCAATATGGCAAATGTCATTGTTACCTTACTGGCCTCATAAAAAGAGTTTGGGAGTCTTCCCTCTTTTTGGATTTTTTGGAATAGTTTGAAAGGGGTCGGGGTTAGATCTTCCTTAAATGTTTTGTAAAATTTTCCTGTGAACCCGTCCGGTCCAGGGCTTTTTTTGTGTCAGGAGTTTTTTGATTTCTGCTTCAATTTCACTAGTTGTTACTGGTCTATTGAGGTTTTCTTCCTCTTTTTGATTCAGTTTTGGAAGATTATATGTTTCTAGAACTTTGGTCACCCAGGTTTTCAAATTTCTTGGCATATAGTTCTTTGTAGTAAGTTCTTACAATCCTTTGTATTGTTATTTTAAGAAATTTCCACAGCTCCCCCAAACGTCAGCAACCACAACCTGATCAGTCAGCAACCATCAACATCAAGGCAAGACCCTCTGACAGCAAAAAAATAAATGACTCACTGAAGGCTCAGATAGCACTTTTTAGCAATAGAATATTTTTTAATAAATGTATGCACGTTGTTTTATTTTAGAAATAATACTGTTTCACATTTAAGAGACTACAGTGTAGTGTAAGCATAATTTTTATATGTAGCGGGAAACAAAAATATTTGTGTGAGTCACTTAATTGTGATATTCGCCTTATTGTGGTTGTCTGGAATCAAACCCACAGTATTACAAGATATGCCTATGCCACCTTTGCAGTGCAGCCAAAGGAAGCCTGATGAAAACCAAGCTGTTAATTTCGTGAAATTAAAATTATCCCCTTGAATTAATTAGATATATTAATTTAAAACTCATAGGTCTTTTTATCTTTATTTTTTCCATAGTGGCTTTTAAATTAGAGTTTTCTAGATAAATAAAACAAATATTATGTATGGGTTTGTGTGTACACATAGCCTGGATGCATAAGACTGACTTCTTGAAAACACGATTTAGCCTTTTCCTGACACTGAGATTGAGGTCCAAGATGGGTCAGATATGTGGTCTGCCAAGATGGGCTCCAATAGCTGCTAACTCCTGAGTGGGTCATTCCAGTGGGTCCGCTGCAGAAGGCAGCGAGGCGTTTTGTGGGTGGTCCGCAGTGTGTTCCTGTATGTGTATAAAACATCTGGGAATATCTAGATACCGTGGCCCAGTCAAACTGACATAAAATTAACCATCACATGTTTTAGGACAGAGCCTGTGCTGGTGATTTTAGGTTAAATTCCCAACACATGGGGTTTTTAGTTACTAAATTTGTTAAGTGTGTTAAAGCATGATACTAAACTATTTAAGCCTCAACTTCTTGTAGAATCAGGACTATATATTCTTTATAACTAGGACTTGTGAGGTTCAAATAAAGGAATTCATGTAAAATACATTGTGAACTAATTTTCATTATATAAATGTATTATTTTCTTTACCCTAATTTGTAAATTTAGCTGCCTACTAACCAAAAAAGTGTAGATAAATGAATATTTAAACATTTAACTTTATTTTAAGTTTTAAAATTACTAGTTAATTAGTACAGTCATAACAAGAATAGTTCACCATTCATAGCTTCATTGGTATTGACATCTTATTTACTTCTGTGTTTCACAAGGAACTAAAGATCTCACAAGTTTATTTAAAAATAAATATTCAGTTAGTAGAAATATCTCATGTAAAAATGGTTTTGTAGAAGGCTGAAGTGAAAGAATTATTTTTATTGTCTGGAAATTTTTTTTAATATGTGAAGTAGGAATATTAAAATAAGCAAATATTATTTATTTAACAGTTTATTCTTAGTCAAGAAGATATAACAACTATTTTTAAAACATTATATGGTAACATATGGTATGAAAGTGATCATGTCTCACCGGCTGGAATAAAAGATCAGAACAGTGTTACTAGTGGAGTAAATAACACATCACATCATTCAGGAGGTATGTTCTCGACCTTGAATTCTTTCTTCCCCCATACCTCCCACTGTTCCTCTTTCCTTCCATTCTCTATTTCTAGTTTTGGGTAAAATAATATTTATAAATCTTTTTGTATTATCTAATCCCATTCAAGTATCTTTAAATTGTTTATTATTCTGTAGACTTTTTTCTTTTGATTCAAAATTCTTTGTCTTGTTGTGACTAAATTTCTTAGTATTTATTCTTGTTATCACAGCTTCCCTGTAGATTCCTTTTTTTTTTCTCCAGTTTGTCTCCCCTTATCTCTTCTTCTCCTTCATTCCTAGTGCAGCATCTAACCCAGATGGGGTATTTTTATTGATATTAGGAGTATCAGATTATTAAAGGGGACAGAAGAGGATGAACGTTAATAAATTATGGATTTCTACAAAGTTTTGGAAGATAGATGAAAGGAACAAGACAGAGGGAACCATAACTCAGACATCAAACATTGGCGCTAATGTGCTATGTGGAACCTGACTTGAGTTTTAAGTTTAATGCCAGTTCAGAGAATTGGGGCAGTTAGGGCTGTTGGGATGATTTCGCTTCACAGGAACAAAGTTCTCCTCATTCTGGCAATTTGGGAGATTCCCAAACCTACTTAAAGTGCAACCTACTAGCTCATAAAATTTACTCTCATAACGCCCTGAGATTTTTACACAGCTTTTTCAGTCAAAGAGAATCCTAATATACAAACAACCCTACATTTATACCATGTACGTGCCCATTACCCAATTTCAACAATTAATATCATGTGGCTGTTTTTATTGCTACTGTAACTCTCTTCTATATCCATTTAATTAATTATTCTGTTGAATCTATTTCAAGTCTGTTTTAATGAGTTCTACCTTTCCTGACTTTTTTTTTAATCTAATAATTTTTTCAAGGAACGACTGTAGTGACAGCTGCTGTGGTAGAAGTACATTCCCATGCCTCTCAAGTGAAGACAACACTAAACATGAGTTTCAGAACTGATTATCTCACCATGGTGCTGTACAGCCCAGGTCCTGAGCAGGTAAGTTGAGGGGAAAAAGAAAACATATTTTCACTTGATGAAAATTATATAGCGAATGTTTATTAAGATAAGTTATTAATATTTCATGTATATTTTAGAGTATATTTAGTGTATATTTCATGTATCTGTTCTTGCAAAAGAAAATTATTGATCTGTTCATTTTAATAATAAAATAATTTTAACCACTTTCCTTTTCAAATGAGTTATCTTTTTTATAACCTATGATGTAAAAAATAAATTTTTAAATTAAAGTCAGTATATTTTTTGTCTTTCATTAGTGAGTCCTTTGGAGATAGAGAATGTGGTAGTTCATATCTTAAAAAGTGTTTCATATTTGTGTTTTGTGTAAAATTTGTATTGATTTTCTCTTCCACAGACTTCCTTTACAGATGTTCGTGATCATGCTCTGAAACTTGCTGAATTTAAGTTGGAGAATATAATAAGCACTTTAAAAATGTATACAGATGACTCAATGTTTTTTGCCTTTTCATTAAAAAACTGTATTTTAGATGATAAAAGGCCTCATGTCAAGAAGGCAACTCCTAGGTAATGGCGTTCTTTGAGGTTTTACTTGAGAAATGATTGATATATTTTATAAAACTTATTCCCAAAGGTGCATGTTCATTTTTTGAATAGATCTTTAACATCTTCAGAGCTTTAATTCACTTGTGTCATGGTTATCAGTCAACATGTAAAATGTTTTGGTTCAATTTTGTGCTATTCTTGCTGGGTGGTTGATAGATTGATTAAATAGAAATAATCAGTGGCATTATTATTTTTTTAATTAACCTATATTATCTAAATTATTATTAATCCATTCAAATTGTAATGGGAAATACGTGAAAAAATTGAGAGGAAAAACTGCTGAGATTCAAAATTTTGATAATTTCCTAAAGAACACACTTCCTAATGTATGAAACAGTTATGCTCCAGAAGTTTGTAAGTCTATTGTTTGGAGTACTTGGAGCTCCTCTTGTGAGAAATGACTTCAGATGCTGGTTGGCTGTCAGTGAAAGGGATAAGAGGTCTTTGAGGGGTTTTTTGGCGTGTTCGGTTATTTGTAAATTTCTCAAAGAAATTATTACTGTGTTTTTCAGAATGATAGGGCTGACAGTTGGATTTGACAAAAAGGACATGATGGATGTAAAGTATAAGAGAGTCAGAGATGGTTGCGTGACTGATTTGGTCCTTCAAGAAACATATATTTGTGCAAGTGTGGAATTTCTGCTGACAGTTGCAAATGTCTTTCTTGAGGCCTACACCACAGGCACTGCTGTGGAAACCAATGTTCAAGCATGGACTGCTAAGGAAGAAGGTTAGTTATTAACCAAAATGTTTAATATCTGTGTTATTGAAGTGCTACAATAGCACCCACCTTGATTAGCTTTGTAGATCAGTGATTTTTCAAATGGTGAGCAACAAGAATTTTTAAAACATGCAATACCTGACTGTTTAGTCAGGGGCACTTTTCTCTTAGATTGTCAAATAAAACATATGACAAGAGCCAACACAATATTTGCCATCCCATGTGAATGGATTAAAATTATTTCTATTTTTTTCCATCAGATCAGCAAAAAATATATTTTTTTGGTGTGCTGCAGAATTTTAGTAATTAATTTATGTGTGCCATGAGGTGAAAAAGGTTGAAAATTGCTGTTCTATTTGATGAGGTTAAGTGAATTGATAAATTAAAATCTTTATTTTTTCAGAGGTAAGAGGAAAACTTTTCTGTTGGGATGATCAGTTTGCATGTTTTTCAAGGTGTGAATATATATTGGGCTCAAAAATTAATGAGACCATTGTTATAATAAGTACCTGTATTTCTCTGCAGGAAGTAATTTGAAAAAATTGGTTGGAAGAAAACCAGCAGGGGAAATGATGAACCAGCCACTCCTTCTCATTATTAAAGATAGTATTTTAACTGAAAATACTCCAATTTTTGTTTTACTTACAGTTTTTTACTATCTTTTACATACTTTATTTATTGTGGCATAGTGGAAAGAGTATCAAGTTGGAAGTTAGAAACTGGATTAGTTTTCCCCTCTACCACTATATAGTCAAGGTTTCCCCCACATTTTTAAATGTCCTTATGTCAGTAGCTTCTTCAAATCTTATACTAAGAGAGTTGCTATTTCTTTGGAATCTAAGATTCCTTTATTTTACTTTTTACTTAGAATGAAAATAACATTTTCCTATAAATAATAAATTTTTATAAATAATATATATAACAAACATTTAGAAATATTTTAAATTATTTATTTATTTTTATTTCTATTTTAGCACCTATACAGGAACAAGAGAAGTGGGAAATTAATATTATTATTAAAAATCCTGAAATTGTGTTTGTGGCTGATATGACCAGAAATGATGCTCCTGCCTTAGTCATTACAACACAATGTGAAATTTGTTGGAAGGGTGATCTTGAGAACAATACAATGACTGCTGCTATTAAAGATCTCCAAATGAGAGCATGCCCATTTCTTCCAGACGAGAGAAAGGACAAAATCGCTACAGTGAGTTTATTATTTAATAGTCTGCTTAATTATAAATTAATTATTATTTAATAGTCTACTTAATTATAAATAGTCTTCTATAATTATAGTCTGGTTTGGATTTAGTATATACCACTTTAGGAATTTTACCTACAGACTAGCTATGTGACCATACTTATCTACAAAAACAGTTGGAGAATGTGGTCTTTTTTTTTTTGGAGTCACCTTGTGCCCAGAGAAATCCTTTCTTCATCTGATTTACTAAAGGCTACTTTACCAGTAGGTTTGGGGAGGGAGGGATAGAGAACATTTATAATCTGATTGATTGGATTGACTGATTGCCACAGGCTGGTTCCTATCTCTGATTTTAACAAGAATTGTCAGAGAAAGAGTAGGAGCCACAGTCTTATCTCTTGTTGAGGCTTCTCTTTAGAGCTTGAATCTTTTCAGTATTTTACTTTCACTCATAGGAATTTGCAAATAGCAGAAAGAACTAATAATACAACAATATTCTAAATATTCTAAACTTGTATGGTTAAAGTTTTTGGCTGTTTAAAAACTGTATGGTCTTCCTTCTTAGTTATCACTAGTAGCAGTTTTACCAAATACTTGATATAGCATTGTTAAAGTCATCCATCCACTTTGTATTTTGAGATATACTTTGTCCATCTAATTACTAAGTCAACCACAAATATTTATTTTACTTTGTTGCATCAGTACCAATTTCTAGGTATGAAATTTTGTATTAGTTAGGATATTAATTAGTCTGCTATAACAAGAGGTACCACCACCACAAAGATAGCTAAAGCATGCTAGAACTACATGTTTCTTTTCTGGACCATGGTACAATGTCTCAATATAATGGCTGTGGTTTAATATAGCGGAACCAAGCTCTTTCCATCTTGTTCTGCTGTTCCTAGGATGTAACTTACTCTGCTTGTTCAAAGGTAGTTTATAATGAGTTAGACTTGTAGTTTACCAGAGGTGAGTGGTGGTAATAAGGAGAAAAAATGATCAGATCTTCTTTAGTCACCATATGTTTGATCCCTTTATCCTTTAAAACCCTCCACCCCTTTCCCTTTGAGGAAACCATACTGAGTTTTTGTTTGATTCTTTTTTTGTTCATTTGTTGCTTTCAGCTTATATTCCACATATGAGTGAAATCATATGGTTCTTGACTTTTTCTCTCTAACTTATTTTGCTTAGCATGAAATGGATCAAAGACTTAGATATAAGGCCTGAAACAATAAATTATATAGAAGAAAACATAGGTAGTAAACTTTTGGAACTTAGCCTTAGAGAGGTTTTTATGAATCTGGTTATCTTTTTATCATTGATCTCTCTACCTTAATTATCTTTGTGGTCTGTTAACATACCCTGATTTTAATTCTTTGAAATTTGTTTAGACTTACTTTACTTCCCATGATATAGTTAATTTTATTTTTATTAACATTTAAATACATTGGAAAAATGTGTTTTGTTGTTAGAGGAGCAGAATTCTATTTATATAGATTTTGTTTATTATTGTTTAGATCATCTGTATCCTTAGAGCATTTTTTTTTTGGTAAGTTTTATCAGTTATTGAAAGGTCTTAACTTTTATTACTGAATTTTTAGGTTTTACAATCAGTCCTTTTTATAGATTTTTACTATCCTTTTTATTAAAAATTATTCACGATTATTTTAAAGTTTACTTTTGCTAATGCAATAATTCAGTCATATATCTGTTTTACCTTTTGGTTTTGTTTCTCATATATCAGGTATTTTAAAAGTGAATGTTGGACAGTGTAATGAAATGTTATAGAGGCTTTCATGATGTTTTCTTTCTTTAAAGAGGGTTTCACTGCACTCTGTTAGGCAGTAGAAACTGAATTTATTGGAGGTTAAATTGTAGTGTTGGTAAGGCCTTGTTTACTTCTGATTCATATCCATTACTAAATAGTATCTCTCTAGGGTTTCATCTGGGAGCCCTATTAGCCTATTTTGTCAGGTTCTGAAATAATTTTTTCTCAGCTTCATTTTGCTGACTTTTCTAAAATAGCTACCCATTCCACTCTACTCACAGTAGCCTTCTGCTTAGTACTTAGGTAAGGAGTTTGACAAATAACTAGACAGTAAACTACCACCAAGTTTTGAGATAGCTTCTCTGTTCCTTTTTCCCCTTGTTGGGCACTTGGCAAGGTTGCCTTGGTAACTTGCTTATACTAGTAAGCAGAATTTTTTTACATGATATATCAATTGGTGGGTGGATTATTGCTCTGCCATGAGTTGATCCCTTCACAGATGGAAATAAAAGTCTAAAACAGGATATTTTTAGCTGGGCAATCATGTCCCAATGGAAACTTCTATAATAATAGGGAATTTTGAGAAGAGTATTTATGGCCAACTAGCACTTTTGGCCACATGCATTTTGATAAGTTGTTATTAGTGGAACTTTAATTGGCTTTATTTTCACTTTCTGTTAGAACAAAGTTTCTTAATTGAACGTTCATCTGTGGGACCCAGGACTATTTATTTGCGAACCTTTTGAAAATGTATGTAAAGCGTTGTGTATACCAAGTCTTATTAGAGTAATGCTATTCAGTTCAATTATTAACTAAATGTGTTGTTATAACATTGATGAGATGCCATAGGAACTTAACTTGTTTGTATCGATTAGTCTTTGGTAAAACTGGTTTTATTATACATCACTTCACTTAAAGTTGCAGAACCCATCAAGGATACTAAGATTTACTGTGTATGTATTTCTTTCTATAAGAATTTATTTAACTTTCAAAGGATATATGATCCCCAATTTTTTGAAATGTTAGCATATGAGATAAGCTCATCTTTGCTGCCTCTAGAGTATAAATTTATCTGAGTTTATTTTACCCATTAGGGATTTATAATAAATTTTAAATGAATTTCTAAATTATAAAAAAAGCTAAATTATGATCCAGAGATTTAATGTATTTTATGTTTATTGTAAATGGTTATCAACTCTTTTCATGAATTTATTTTATTCTATAACTTTCCTAAACTTGTGACTTGTACTATTTTATTAATGTTAGATTTTCTAAAAATTATCTGCAAAAGTCAAATTCTTATTTTCTCCTTGAATGGCTATAAGGATTCATCACATTGTATTCCTATTGCTAAGTGAGATGATATTACTATAATCTTAATATTTACTTATGAGTTTATAAAACCTTTAGTATATTTAGAAATCCTTCATAACTAATATAAAATAATTATGAATAAGTATAGAATTTTATTGTTTACTGCCATCTTTTTAAAGAACTATAATAGTTTTTACTCTTCTTATGATAAATTGCATTGATGCTTTTTGCAGTGGCATACCAGCCTTACATTTATGAGTTAATCCTAAATTTGAAGGTATTTTGATTTGTTGTTGTATTCCACAGCAGAAGACTATAACTGTTCTGGAGGTGTGTAAGTAGTGAAGTCATCTCAGGTGAAGTGACATTTATGCTGATGCCTTAAGGATAAGTAGGTAGTAGCCAACTGAACTAAAACAGGGGAGTCATAGGAGTGTGTTTCAGGATGAAGGATTAGCATATGCAGAAAACCTGGGTTCCAAAGAGCACAGGTTCCCACCCCATATCTTCCCATGTACCAACATCTATACTCATATATTTCTTTTTTCTTGTTATTCAGTGGTGCTCAACTTGGGGCAGTCTTCCCATCACCAAGATTGCGCTGCGAAGTAGGGAATTTACAGTGAGCTCTTGTAGGCTTCTATAGAGGTTAGATAGCTGAAGGTCACTTATTTAAAGGGAAGCAGTAGCAGTAAGAAAATAATGCATAAATAGTGAAAAATCATATAAAATGGGAATTATATAGTAAGAATCAGAGTAGAAAGGAGAAGAAATAAAAATAGCACTAAAATTACAATGAATATAGTTGGAGATAATAAAATATTACTAGTAGGAAAATAATTCTATTTTAAGATATATTTCTACATCTTTAAATTGATGTATGGACTGTATTATGGACAATTTGACTATAATCTAATTTTGTCATTAACATGTTGGACCAGTTGCATTTTTTAATCCTTGGTAGCTTAACTAGACTTGAAAATATAGGAGCTGGATAAGGAACAGAGCATATTTTCATATTTATTTTGAGAATGGGCTATACAAAAAGCCATTTAAAAATTTTCAAGTTAGAAACTTTTTATATGTATTTAAAATAATATTTTTTGGTTTTGTTTTTTTTCCCTCCCTTAAGATGAAGATATAACACAAATTTTATGTTGAAACTCTTGGGTTATGTATTGTAATGTGATTAAAATTTCCTATCCTTGAAGTCTCAAGAAAGAACATTGAATATTTAAGTCACGTACTAGTTGTAATTTCTTTGGAGAATGGGTTTGGTTGTCATATTTTTTTCCTGAATTTGTTTTTTATTGTTACTGTAGTCAGAATTCTAAAATGGCTCCCAAGATTTCTACCATCTGTTGCATGTGCCCAATATAGTCTCCTCCCATTGAGTGTGGACAAGACCAAGGAATATAATTAGGTTACTGATAGTTAACTTTGAGTTAACTAAAGAGAGGTTCTGGGTGGGCCAACCTAATTTTAAAAATGCTGGCCTTTAAGGAGCAAGCTGCCATGTTGTGGGGAAGGCTGCATGGCAAGAACCTATAAGTGACTAACAGGAGCCAAAAATGGTCCCTAGCTGACAGCAGCAAGCAAATAGAGACAGGATCTCAGTTTTAGGGCCATACAGAAATGAATTCTCCAACAACTTGAATGAACTTGTGCACAGACCTTTCCCTGATCAAGCCACCAGAAAAGGACACAAACAGCTGGTACCTGATTTCAGCAAGATTCCTATCCCATGAAAATGAAGAAAAAAATAAATTTATGTTATTTTAAGCCACTAAGTTTATGATACTTTGTTATGCAGCAGTAGGAAACAAAAACAGATTTTTGTACCAGAAGTAAGATGTTGCAGTTATTTAAAATGTGGGAGCAGCTTTGGAACTGGGCAGCGTGCAGAGGTTTGGAGAAGCTGGAGGAATTTTGAGATGAATGGTAGAGAAAGCCTAAATTGTGTTAAACAGATTCTTGGTAGAAATATGGTCTTTGAGAATGCTGCCAATGAATTATCAGAAAGAAGGTACTGAATAAAAGACATGTTATTGGAAACTAGAAGGATGGCTTGATATGTAGTCACAGAAAGCTTTAGAAAATTGTTTTGCAGTTTTATGAAAAGCAGAATTAATAAGTGACCAACATGCATGTGTAACAGATTTCCCAGCTGCCTGATTTGAAGGTGCTACCCAGTGTCCTACTTTTCATAGTAAAATGTCAGAGCAGAGAGAAATTGTGAGAAAAACAATAAAACAAAAAGTACTAGGACTTAATGATTTTGATAATTCTTAGTCTTCTAAATGACATAAGATGTTAAAAGTCAGAATTGGCTGCCAAAGTGTAGCGTAGAGAAAAGACTGATTATATAATCTTTTGCTAAACCTTAGATAAAAAATTCATAGTGTTCAGTCACACAAAGGGCCCTTTCAAGAAATTAATATGTGTTTCTTTCATGTAACTTCTGAGTCAAACTAGAGGAACTCTAGGAATCATAGGGTTATGAACCTCAGCTATCTCAGTAAGAGGCCATGAATATCTAAAAAAGATTTGTAGATGCGGTTTTTGCCTAGTGGAGTAAAACCTTGTGAGAAAATTATTTTAGCAGAAACACTGCCAACATGGACTTAGGGGGGCAGGAGGTACAAAATGAAGAGAGACTCTTGAATGTCCAACAATCTACGGGCATTATGATAAAACTACTCAGCTGAAAAAAACAAAAACAAAAACCCCCTGCTGCAGACTTGTGCTACCTTTTATAAAGAAGGAAAGGTGCCTCAGAGTGGAGCTGAGAGCCACAGAGAATTGTTATTAGGCTTTGAAACCAAATTAAGAAATTTACTTACCTGGCTGGATTTCAGAACTGCTTCGGACAAGTGGCTTCTCTCTACCTTCCATTTTCCCCACTTGAACAAGAATATCTGTAATTGTCATCCTTGGTCTGTATCACCATTCTATCTTGGGAATGGTGGGAAAAGGTAACATCTTAGTTTCACAATTTTGTAAAGGGAGAGAAATTGTGCCCTAGCAGCTTTACTTAATAGATTACACCCAGGAATTTCATCAGCACCTGGAGCTGACTTAGTTTTAGACTTTGAACTGATAAGAGAGAGACGAAGAGTTTGGATTTTGAATCAATGAGACAGACAGATGAGATAGATGTATGAGGAGATACAGACTTCGATAATGTGATTTTAGACTTGGGGCTATACTGGCATGAGATTGTTAAGAGCCCTGGGAGGAGGTGAATGTATTTTGTGTTTGGGAGGAATGAGTTACTGGGTGCTAGAGAGCAGAATTCTGCTTACCACAGTTAGGGAAAACTCAGCTAATTAATAATTACATTAAGGATTATTTAGTAAATCTAATGTATTCATAATTCTATCTCATCTTTTGTAGCTTTTTCTATATAGATTAATTTATTTCATTGTAATTTTATAATGGAAAAAATACCATAAAGTTTTTATTTTAGTAAGTAAAATAAAATGTGTAAAACAAATTTTATGTATTTATGTGTTTATATATTTAAGGATATTTAAGAAATACTACTTATTGTTTTATTAATACTGCTAATATTTACTTTCTAATATAAATAATGATTATGTAAAGAGAATAATTAAGAAGTATATTGACCCAGCTGGTGTAGCTCAGTGGATTGAGCGCGGGTTGGGAACCAGAGGGTCCCGGTTCGATTCCCAGTCAGGGCACATGCCTGGGTTGCAGGCCAGGTCCCCAATGAGGGCCATGTGAGAAGCAACCATACATTGCTCTTTCTCCCTCCCTTCTCCTCTCTCTAAAAATAAATAAATAAAATCTTTAAAAAAAAAAGAAGTATATTGAGTCACTTATTTTTTAACAGTTTTGACTAACTTGTGTATTTAATATAGTTAGCTATTACTAGGAAAGTCTTTAAATAAAAATATTTTAAGAAAAATGGTAATTTAGTGGTATTGATTTTTTTCCTCATAGGTTTTGCAGCCCTGTGACTTATTCTATCAAGCTACTCAGATAAGTACAGATCCACAAGTGATTGATATATCAGTAAAATCTCTGACACTAAAGGTAAGTTAAAATATAGTCAGTCATTTAGATCTTTAGTGAACTTAAAAAAATAATAAACACTAGAAATAAGCAATTATTAGAGCAAGTCTTTTGTTAAATAAAAAGCTGTATTTAAAAAATATTTTAATATCTATAAGATTCATGTAAATATCTTAATTGAAATTAGTTATGATAAAAAAGTTTTATAGGCAATGAATTGTATTTGCTGTTTCATGGTAGTAATAGAATTATTTCAACATTGATTATTCATGATCCTTCAGCAAATATATTCAATTTTTTTGAAGTATGTATTTTTAAAAGCGTATGAGTAGACTTTTTATTAGTTTAATTTTTTTCTCCTTAGGTTTCACCAGTTATCATAAATACTGTGATTACCATAACTGCAGCACTTTATACAACTAAGGAAACCATCCCACAAGAAACTGCTGCTTCTACAGCTCATTTATGGGAAAAGAAGGATATAAAGAATTTAAAAATGTGGTTTCTTGAAGAAACAAATGAAGTTCGAAACATAGCTCCCACAACTGAATTGGTACCCAAAGGAGAGAAAATAAAAATGAACATTGATTCTATTTTTATAGTTCTTGAGGCTGGAATTGGTCATAGAACAGTGCCTATGCTTTTGGCAAAATCATGTTTTTCAGGGGAAGGCAAAAACTGGAGTACCCTCATAAATCTCCACTGTCAGCTGGAGCTAGAAGTAAGCATATGTAGTATTTTTTCTAGGTTTTATAACAAATAATGCTAAGCATGGAATATTTTGAGAATCTTAAGTATATAAATTAAACATTATAATGTTGGCTTACAAAACTTTTGGAAGAATGTTTATATGTATATGCCTTTGGTGTAGTTTTATTTGTACAGTAAGTCCTCGCTTAATGGCATTGATAGGATCTTTGGCTTTAAGCAAAAGGACATAAAACAAAACCAGTTTTACCGTAGCTAATTGATATGAACAAGAGTTAAATTCCTACAGCATCTCATTGGTGTTATAATAAAACAATGTTGAACCAAACAACATTATTTGAGGACCTGCTGTACATTACTTTTAGACTACTTATCCACATTAAGCAATTAAGTCTATATTTCAATTGATTTTATTGACTTACATGTAATATGTTAATAGACTGTTGTTGGATTCAAAATTCTTATTTTTATGAATTAAATTGAATTTAAAATAAATTTATGAATTAAGTTTTCTTTAAAAGAGAAGAAAACTTTCTGAATCTCTGTCAAAAGAGTAATTTAAAGAATTAAGGATATCTCTTATATTTTTAAAAATGCAGAATCTTTATACTCTAGTGAGAATCCACTAAGATCTGTCAGATTTTTGTGAGAGTACTTTACATGAGAAATATTTCTTTGAACCAGTGTATATTTTGCTTTGGAATTTATCTATATAGAATCATCCAGAGGTACTTTGGTTTAAATTATTAATCAAGTTTATATCCCGTGGAAACTAATCTGATAATCTATCTTTATCAAAAAATGTGGAGATTTATAATCTGTTTTTTGTGTTGATACAGCTGTATATTAAAAGAGGTAGAATTGACTGACTAGATTACAGATGTTCAAATGCTGGCTAGAATTCTGTATATTTTCCAGAAGATTTAATCTAAGATGTCCAGAAAGTTCAGAGAATTGAAATAAATATACACTTATTAAATCCTGTGTTACTTGCCTTTGAAGGCTTTTGAAAAGTCAGTAGAGGTAGACAGACATATAAAAAATGTCAGTAATATATGATAAATAAACACAGTATTTTAGTTTAGCCTAGCCTGCCAGTCAAGGAAAGGTTATTAAAAGAAAGTATTGTCTGGATTAAATTATGAAGACTGAACTGTGAAGTTAACCAGGTGAGGAAAACACTGAGGGACTGAGTGTATGAAGGAAACTAATGAATGGCAAATAGGATGGTTTGCACATAGAAGAAATAGCACAGCCCAAAGGAATGGTAGTGACAAACAACATGGAAGATCATTTTAGCAAATACCAGAATGCCTAATTTAAAAAAGTTAAAACTTCTCTTTATAGGTGCATTATTACAATGAAATGTTTGGTGTATGGGAACCTTTACTTGAACCCTTAGAAATTGATCAGACCGAGGAATTTAGACCATGGAATCTTGGAATCAAGGTATATTTGAATTCTAAAAATTTTTCAAAAATTGAGTGTGTATGCACTGCAGAAAACACATTAATTTTAATTGCAACAAAGTTTAGGTTTCCTCATTGTGAGCCTTGCTGTGTGCTTCACTGTTTGACCTCTGAATGTAATTTTCAAACCCAAGGTCAATGCCCACCTATGCTTTTTCTTATGCTTTTTCTAATGCTTGTTCTAATACAAATAATTATATAACATTTATTATGTACTAAGTGCTATCTAAATGATGTACATTTGCTTTTGCGCTTATTTCAACTGTCTGAAGAATATACAGTTTTTAACTTTAAAGTAATGTGAGAAGACTGAGACTAGAGAGGGGCTTCACTGAAGTAGTAATACATGTACCTTCAAAGCGGAAGAAGTGGGGTGCAATTCTGGCTACAGAGCCCCCACTCATTAAAATGCCACTGGCATCTTGTAGGTTGTTGTTTATCCTGTGTTTCCTTTGTCTTCTGAAGGATGTATATATGGAAGAAAATTATATTATTATTTTGTTTGAAATATGTTGTGCATTTATGTAATCACAAGACTCAGGACCTTTAGGTTGATGAAATTATGCTTCTGAAGTAAGTGACTACAGAATTACTAGCATGTTTCCTTCCTAATGAAGATTCAGTCAACCTGCAGACAGGTGTTCAGTGGTTTAAAGCCATCTAAATTAACAACAAGGTGACTAGCTTGGCATGTTCAGCTTTTTTGTATTAGATCATTGCATTTGATTGAACACATTTTAGGTAAAGGATTTTGGTAATGGAACTTATTTGGTGGCTGGATCTGTGAATCCTAAAAAGAGGGAGATGGTATTGTTTCTTTCTGGGTTCTAGCGGCACTGTCCTGCAGCCGTGTTGACTTTGTAAGTCCTTGATTCTCTGCTCTTCCTTTATAACATGGCCAAATAACACTGAGTGACTTTTTTCTCACTCATGTTTTCATGTGCTGTGAAGTGTGTGCTTTTCACTTTCATTCTGATGCCACATGCATCTAGTAATTTTGATTTTTTTCTTCTAAAATGTGACTGTCATTTTAGTATCACTGAAGATAAGAATTTTTCTTCTAATACTGCTCTTGTGTTATGTGACCTTGGTTGGCTGATATCCAAGTAATTCCATTGAGGCAGTGGAACTGATAAAATGTTTTGCTCTCTTTAATGTTATTGGAATTTGTCTAAAGTGTGTCCTTTGCAAAATGAGTTATATTGTACTCTTAGGAAGAATTCCTTATATTTCTATAATTTATATGTCATTTTAGATGAAAAAGAAAGCAAAACAGGCCATTGTTGAATCAGAGACTGAAGAAGAAAATTACAAAGTACCAGAATATAAAACTGTCATCAGCTTCTATTCAAAAGACCAACTAAACATTACATTATCCAAATGTGGTATTGTAATGTTAAATAATTTAGTCAAGGTAAGAAAAGACATTTGAAACTTTAAATGTGTCTGTCCTAGTCTGAGTTAACCCTTTTCTTTTCTTGAATAAAATGTTTTTTTATTAACTTATTTTTCACATGTCCATTAGGATTCTGCTTGTCATTTAGTTTTCTACATTTCATTTCATTTTACTTAAGATAATTCTCCCTTATTAGGCATTTACAGAAGCTGCCACTGGATCTTCATCTCTCTTCATAAGGGATCTAGCACCATTTATGATTGTAAATTCTCTTGGACTTACCATCTCTGTTTCACCAAGTGACTCTTTTAGTGTACTCAATGTTCCATTGGCAAAATCATATGTATTGAAAAATGAGGAGAGTTTAAGTATGGATTATGTTCAAACAAAAGACAACGATCATTTCAATGCAATGACCAGCCTAAGCAGCAAACTTTTCTTCATCCTTCTTAGTAAGTGATAAATTATCTTCCTATGGCTTTAATTTCTTTTCAGTTATATTTTACATCCCATTTTACTCATTTATGATATCTGACAAGTTCTTTTTATCTCCTTCCTAATAAGTTGGGAATTTCATTTCTTCCTTTGCAGGTCTATTGTCATTATATTTTATATGCCAAATTCTAACTTTCTTTATTCACTGCTTTATTTATGGCATGGTACTGTATAGTTTTTGGAGGAAAAAATAGTAGATCTCATTCTTTCTTAGCTTTTACAGACTGTAGATATTGGTGGTGATTGTTTTACCCACCTTTGGTATAACTCAGTAGTATTCCACAAGTGTAGCTGAATGAATTCAAAATAAGATTGGAATTTATGGAAATGGCACTTTGTAATAGTTTTTGGGTTTGTAAATGGTATTTATATTATGCCTGCTGAGGTAAAAATTTTTTTTGTCCTTTCTGCTTCCCAGAAGTTTTTCATTTTCATGAGAAGTGAAAGTAAATAAGTTATCATAACATATCTACTCATTATGAAGTTAAATAGTCCCCAAAGCCTTGCCTGCACCACTTTCTGATACTTTGACATTTAATAGTTAAGGTGGAGGGTATTTGAAAGGTTAATTAGACATTTTATTGGAGTTCCAAGACTGACACCTAGTGCTTTCTCCTAGTCAAGAAATGATGCACAACTGTGGCTAGGTTGCAGGTGTTGTCCGAACATTGTCAGTGAACTGTCCTTGCCAGTTTCACCTCTGTTTGATTTTAACTTAACATTTTTTATGGACTGGAGTAAGGGGGTTAATGTAAATAATACTTTATCCCCCAATACAGTATATATATGTATATTAGATAAATGTGTATATAATTTTGTTTAATCAAATCCTAGATATCACAGAGTGTCACATGTTAAAAAAGTAAAAACGGAAAAATTGCAGCTACGCTGGTAATTTCCAATGATTGCCTGAAGGTACTAGGCTCTGGTTATTGTAACAGCAAATCAGAGATCACTTTTCTTGTATTTTATAATAATTCTTCTCAGTAGTTATTTTGAAAAGGTTTATGAAACCTTTGTGTTCATAAGTGTTGCCTTAGGTCCAACTAGTGAATGAGTATCTCTTTTTTTTTTTTCCAATTAAAAATTTTTTTGCTAAAAAGTTTTGAAACTTTTAGGTGAATGTGGTGAAAATGCATTGTGGTTTCTTAGAATATCCCTTGGTATATATTATACTACCAAGAAATACCCTTTGTATAAATCCAAAGACTTGAGTAACTTTAAGAAATCACCTATTGTTTCTGACTCTTAACATCTATCTAAAATTAATATATGATGATTTATAATAAAAATTTTCAAATGTGTATATTCAATTTAGCACCTGCTAACCACTCTACTGCTGATAAAATTCCTTTAACAAAAGTGGGACGCAGACTATACACTGTGAGACACAGAGAGTCTGGAGTTGAAAGATCTATTGTTTGTCAAATCGACACAGTGGAAGGAAGTAAGAAGGTAACAGTTCGCTCCCCGGTGCAGGTACGAAATGATAGTTTTTTGTGGGGTCATGTGTATATTTATTTGTTAATAAAAAAAAAAAGAAGAGTTAAAACAAATTACTACCGAAAAAATACAAATGATAGTAGGAATACAGCCAATATCAAAAAGAAGAATCATTACCAGTAATTGTACTACTCTAATATGAGCGATCATATAGCTTTAATAAGGTAGATTGGTGTACAATAAGCTGCATGCATTTAAAGTTGGGGAGTTTTACACAAAAATACACCTATGAAACCTTTGTCACAGTCAAGATAATGAACATATTTATCTTCCCCAAACGTTTCCTCTCTCCCTGCCTCCCCATTCCCAGGCATCCACTGACATGTTTTCATTATGCATTGTACAGTACAGAATTTTATATAAATGAAATGTAGTACAAAATGGATTCTTGCTTCTTTTACTAGGCATAATTTTGTATGTATCAACTTTTGTTATTAATGGTGTTACATGCAGTTGCATGTTGTTGTTCAATAGTTATCTATAATGTGGACATACGTACCACATACTATTTTGTCTATGATATGAGGTAAGAAGTGAAGTTCATTTTTTTCCATAAGTTGTTCTAAACAAGATTATCCTTTTTCCATCAAATTGCCTTGATACTTTTATCAAACATAAATTGACAGTACCTGTGTGATTTATTTCTGAACTTTCGAATTTTGTCCCACTAGTAAGGAACTGTTTTATTGCTATTTATCTTCATGTTAATGCCACACTCTCTTGATCATACTTTACCTTGAATTTTGAAATTGGGTAGTACAAGTTGTCCCACTTTGTTCTTTTAGGAGGTTGATTGAGCTACTCTGTCATTTCCGTTTAAATTTTAGACTCAGGTTTTCAATTTTTATTCAAAAATTTGGACAGAAATGGTATTTTTACATACTAATTTCTGATTTTTCATTATTGGAGAAGTGCAGTTAATTTTTATATTAACTTGTGCAAACTTACTATTTGCACTGTTTAATTCTAGTGCTTTTTCTATGTATAGCAACAGTGTCAGTAAAGGCATTTTTACATTTTTTTTCCTAATCTGGATGCGTATTATTTTATTCTATTTTATTTTTTGCCTGTTGTGCTAGCTAGAACCTCCAGTACAATTTGAATAGGAATTATGAAAGCAGATGTTTTTGCCTTGTTCTCAGTTTTAGCATAAGGTATTCACTTTTTTATCATAATGTATGATTTGAGGGATTTTTTTTTTTTTAGATGCCCACTCTTAGGTTGAAAATGCTCCCTTCTGTTCCTAGTTTGGTGATAATTTTTAATCAGGATTTGGTCAAATGATTTTGTGTTTATTGAGAGGATATTTTTAAAAAATGTTAATACAGTTGATTTTTAATTGTTACATTAAATAAGATTTGATTGATTTTTTTAAATTTTTTAAATAATTATTGTTGTTCAATTACAGTTATCTGCATCCGCTCCCCTCCCCTCCTCTCTCCCCCTCCAACCCCACCTCTCTCCCCAGCCTCCCTTCTCCCCCTTGGTTCTGTCCATGTGTCCTCTATAGTGGTTCCTGAAAACCCTTCTCCCCATTGTCCCCTCCCCCCTGGCTACTGTTAGACTGTCCTTAATTTCAATGTCTCTGGTTATGTTTTGCTTGCTTTCTGCTTTTGTTGATTATGAACCAGTTAAAGGTGAGATCATATGATATTTGTCCCTCACTGCCTGGCTTACTTCACTTAGCATAATGCTCTCCAGTTCCATCCATGCTGTTGCAAAGGGTATAAGCTCCTTCTTCCTTTCTGCAGCGTAGAATTCCATTGTGTAAATGTACCATAGTTTCTTGATCCATTCATTTGTAGATGGGCACTTAGGTTGTTTCCAGCACTTGGCTATTGTGAATTGTGCTGCTATGAACATAGGAATGCAAAGGTTCTTTTGAATTGGTTTTTCAGGATTCTTAGGGTATAATCCCAGTAGTGGAATTGCTGGGTCGAAAGGCAGTTCCATTTTCATTTTTCTGAGGAAGTTCCATACTGTTTTCCACAGTGGCTGCACCAGTCTGCTTTCCCACCAACAGTGCAGTAGGGTTCCCTTTTCTCCACATCCCCTCCAATAGTTATCTGTTGCTTTGTTGATGATGGCCATTCTGACTGGTGTGAGGTGTTATCTCATTGTGGTTTTAATTTGCATCTCTCTGATGGCTAATGATGTTGAGCATCTTTTCATATGACTCTGGGCCCTCTGTATGTCCTTTTTCAAGAGGTGTCTGTTCATGTCTTTTGCCCATTTTTTAATTGGGTTTTTTGTCTTCCTGGGGTGGAGTCGTATGAGTTCTTTATATATTTTGGAGATCAAACGCTTGTCTGAGGTATCATTGGCAAATATATTTTTCCATACGGTTGGTTCTCTTTTTATTTTAATACTATTTTCTTTGGCCCCACAGAAGCTCTTTATTTTGATAAGGTCCCATTTGTTTATTCTTTCTTTTATGTCCCTAGCTCTAGGGGACATATCATTGAAGATGTTGCTGTGTGGAATGTCTGAGATTTTCCTACCGATATTTTCCTCTAGAACTTTTATGGTGTCAGGACTTACATTTAAGTCTTTTATCCACCTTGAATTTATTTTTGTGTATGGTGTAAGTTGGTGCTCAAGTTTCATTTTTTTTTCAGGTAGCCATCCAGATTTCCCAACACCATTTGTTGAAGAGGCTAATTTTATTCCATTTTATGCTTCTGCCCCCTTTGTCGAAGATTAATTGCCCGTAGAGACTCGCGTTTATTTCTGGACTCTCTATTCTGTTCCATTGGTCTATCTGTCTGTTTTTATGCCAGTACCAGGCTGTTTTGATTACAGTGGCCTTGTAATATAGTTTGATATCAGGAATTGTGATCCCTCCTGCTTTGCTCTTCTTTCTCAAAATTACAGCTGATATTCGGGGTCGTTTATGGCTTCATATATATTTTTGAAGTGTTTGTTCTATATCTGTGAAATATGCTATTGGTACTTTGATAGGGATTGCATTGAATCTATAAATTGCTTTGGGGAGTATGGACATTTTGATGATGTTGATTCTTCCCATCCATGAGCATGGTATATGTTTCCATTTGTTTGTGTCTTCCATGATTTCTCTCTTCAGTGTTGTGTAGTTTTCTGAGTACAGGTCTTTTACCTCCTTGGTTAGGTTTATTCTCAGGTATTTTATTTTTTTTTGTTGCTATATCAAATGGGATTTTTTTCCTGTTTTCTGTTTCTGCTGTTTCACTGTTGGTATACAAAAATGCCTTTGATTTCTGGATATTGATTTTATATCCTGCTGTTTTGCCAAATTCAATTATTAGATCGAGTAGTTTTTTGGCAGAGACTATAGGATATTTTAAGTATACTATCATGTCATCTGCAAACAACGATAGTTTTGTTTCCTCCTTTCCAATTTGGATGCCTTTTATTTCCTTTCTTGTCTGATTGCTGCGCCCAAAACTTCTAGTACTATGTTGAATAGAAGTGGTGATAGTGGGCAACCTTGTCTTGTTCCTGATCTTAGTGGGAAAGATTTTAGTTTTTGTCCATTGAGTATAATGTTGGCTGTAGGTTTCTCATATATGGCCTTTATTATGTTGAGGAATGCTCCCTCTATTCCCACTTTGCTAAATGTTTTTATCATAAATGGATGTTGTACCTTACGAATGCTTTTTCTGCATCTATTGATATGATCGTGTGATGTTTGTCTTTGCTTTTGTTTATGTGATGTATTATGTTTATTGTTTTGCAAATGTTGTACCATCCTTGCATCCCTGGGATGAAACCTACTTGGTCATGGTGAATGATCTTTTTAATGTATTGCTGGATGCGGTTTGCTAATATTTTGTTGAGGATTTTAGCATCAATGTTCATCAGTGATATTGGCCTGAAGTTTTCTTTCTTTGTTGTGTCTTTTTCTGGTT
>PVJI01014378.1:0-44375 GCA_004026765.1 Micronycteris hirsuta
CTCTAACCTCAGAACAGGTGGCCTGGCCGCACCCCCCTGCCTCCCCGTCTCCCCCCACCCACTTTCCAATTAAAACATGTCTCTCCCTCTTCAGGTCCCCTCTCTGGACCAGCCCTCCTCCCACCTTTTACCACTCACTCTCCTTCCAACTGCCCCTCCAAAGAAGAGCAATCTTGGCTGCCCCAGGCCCCACCGTTTCCCAATGAGAAACTCCCCAGGTTTCTCTAAGCACTGGCCTCTGGCCACTTAAACTCCACCCTTCGAAGTGCTATCTGTCTCTCTGGATTCAGTCCAGCTTCCGCACCACAGGTCTGCCCTTCCGGTTTCTGCTCCACCTTCAGACCACCCTGTGTCTACTGTTCTCATTTTCAGTGCCTTCCCACCCCTCCATTCCCCCGCCTCGACTCCCAGCCCCTCTGCTCCATTCCCTTAGCAGATTCTGGCAAGGTCCTGGCCGAGACAGGAGGCTAGGACTAATCTAAGACATTGTTTTGGATGGAGTGTGGGTCAGCGTTTGGTGGAACAGATGCCATGACTGTGGGCTGCCTCTGGCTCTCTGGTTGCCAGACCTCTGACTCATGGAAACCTGGGCCCGGGGGTTCTCGTTCACTAATTCCACAAGCATGCACGGAGCACCTGCTGTGTGCCAGACACAGTGGGTACAGCTGAGAGTAAGTCGAACAAAATTTCAGCCTTCATGGAGCTGATATGGGGAAGGGGGATGGACAGACAATATATAGGTAATTTTTTTGTCTTTCCATTGATTTATTTCTATTTATTTTTAAAATTATATTTTATTGGTTATGCTATTACAGTGGTCCCAATTTTTCCCCCTTTGTCCCCCTCCACCCTACACCCCTCCAGTCCCTTAAGTAGGTAAGTTAATTCAAAACTCACTCAGCAGACAATTTGGAGCACCTACTGCATGTCAGGTACTGTTCTATGCCCTGGGAGTGCAGTGGAGAACACGGCAGACACAAGTCCCTGCTGGTGTGGAGTTTGCATTCTAGGGAAGTGGCTATAAAACAAGGTCAAGTTTAAAAAGGAAAATAGAACAGGCCCGGCTGGTATAGCTCAGTGGATTGAGCGCGGGCTGGGAACCAGAGGGTCCCGGTTCGATTCCCAGTCGGGGCACATGCCTGGGTTGCGGGCCAGGTCCCCAGTGAGGGCCATGTGAGAGGCAACCATACATTGTTCTTTCTCCCTCCCTTCTCCTCTCTCTGAAAATAAATAAATAAAAATCTTAAAAAAAAAAAAAAGGAAAATAGAACAGGCTAAAGGGACAGAGATGACAGGGCAGTGGGGGAAGGGGTGCTAGGGGAGCTTGACCTGAACACTTGAGTGAAGTGAGAGAGGAAGCCATGCAAATAGCTGAGGGAAGAGTGTTCCCGACAGAAGGAACAGCAAGTGCAAAACCCTGAGGTGGGGCCATGTCTGGGCTCTGTGAGAAATGGCACTGAGGCCTTGGGAATTACCATCACTGTCCGTCTTTAGAAGCTCAGACTCCTGGAATATGAGATCCATAGACTCCTCAGTCATGAGAACTGAAAGTGGCATGAGGAACCTGTGACTCCCTTCTTCTTCCCTCACGCTGTGCTCACTCTTGCAGATGTGGACGAGTGCCAAGAATACGGCCCAGCAATTTGTGGAGCCCAGCGCTGTGAAAACACTCCTGGCTCCTACCGCTGCAAGCCAGCCTGCGACCCTGGCTACCAGCCCAGGCCAGGGGGCGGATGCCAGGGTGGGTGTCCACTGGGTATTGGGTGAGCTGTGGGGGAGATGGAAGGTCCGGCGATGGCCTGATTGTCTACCGGTTGCAGATGTGGACGAATGCCAGAACCTGTCCTTCTGCGGGGCCCATGCCACATGTCAGAACCTGCCCGGCTCCTTCCAGTGCTTGTGTGACCAGGGCTACGAGGGGACGCGGGACGGGCGTCACTGCGTGGGTACGGGCACTCCAGGGGTGGGTGGGGCCAAAGGGTGGGGAAGAGGTGGGTCAGGCCCCACCCCTCTTCATAAATCTGAACGATGTGAACTTTGGGGGTGTGGAATTGAGACCTTGGGATGTAAGGTCATCTTCATGTCAGGAAAACTTCTTCATTCATGTTATATCTGGGGGATGCTTTTTAAAAATTGTGAAGTATGTAAAATGCACTAATCTAAAATGTACATAAACATTCTTTATTTTTCCTCAACATTTTATGAGGAAAAACATGTAGCATGACCTATATCCTATTATCATCATTTTATCATACTTGCTTCCTCATATATCTATCCATGAATCCACCTGATTTTTTGGATAGATTTAAAATTAAATTACAGTCATCAGTATACTTCTTTCTAAATTCTTCAGTGTGCATATCATTTACCAGAGTTCAATATGTGTTTATAGATATTTTCATTTGCAGTTCAATTTACATACAGTGCAATGTATGAACCTTAATTATACATTCTCTTAAGTTTTGACAGATGCCAACACAACAGGCTGTGTTTTTTTTAAAGAAATTAAAACCGTGAAGTCATAGGATATATTTGAACTTCAGGCACAGTTGTATCCAGGAATTACAAGGCTACCTGTCTCCCTCTTTCAGCTCTGCTTTCCTCTGTTGCATTATTTTCAGGCAGACTCCCTTTTCACAATGACAGAGGTGGCCCTAGTACCTCTGGCTACCATCCTCAGCTTGGCAACCCTAGCTACAGAAAGAGGCTCTTTCTCAGTATTTCCAGCCAAAATCCCAGGACTGGCTTTGATTGGCCCAGCTTCATCACTGCCTATCTCTGAACCAGAGAAATGCAGCAATCTGGTTGGCTGTACCTGGGACTTGTTCCCACCCCCAGGAGTAGATATAGCTCTGCTCAAAGAACGTGGGCTGAAAACGGAGGAGCAGAAGTCTCCGAAGGGAAATTCAGGGTTTGTCACCAAAAGAGAAATCACTGATGGGGCCCGTGCCATCACAAATACCCATTCTATTGGGAAGCTCAGAGTTGACCACCATTGACTTCCTCTCCCCCGTTATCTCCGGCTCACAGATGTGAATGAGTGTGAAACCCTTCAGGGCGTGTGTGGAGCTGCCCTGTGTGAGAATGTGGAAGGCTCCTTCCTCTGTGTCTGCCCTACCAGTCCTGACGAGTTTGACCCCATGACTGGACGCTGTGTTCCTCCACGGACTTCTGCTGGTAAGACTGATGTCAGTGTCTACTTAAGTGATGGCCGCTTGCCCCATAGAAAATTCATGTGGTCTAACCACTGCTGATGTGGACAGCTGCCATCAATGAAATGCTGTTGTTTCAGACAGCAAAACATTTCAGAATTCATGGGTTAACCTGGGTAGTGTGACCCAGCAACAGGAGAACTAGATCCTGGCCCTGCCTGAGTTTACCCGATTTCTTCATTCAACAAATGTCCACAAGGGCATCCACTGTGTTTAGTCCCTGTTCTGGGCACTGGTGACACAGGAGTGACCAGGGAAGATCACTCAGTCTTGAAGAGGCTCACAGTGCAGTGGGGACCGACAGAGATATCACTAGACAGTGATAACCCAAAGAAATCAGGGCTGGGATGAGAAAGCACAGGCCAGAGGGAATGAGCCTGCCTTGAGGAAAGGCTCCTGGGCTGTGGGACTCCACAGGAAGTGCCTGCCCCAGCCTGAGAGAAGAGTTAGGGAGGGCTTCCTGTAGGAGGTGGTGTCTGAACTGAGAGAAGTAGGATGAGTAGAAATGAGCCAAGTGAAGTGGGTGAGCGTGACATTGGGGACAGAGAGAGCAAGGGCAAAGGCAAAGGTCGGGGGAGGCAAGAGAGGGCCTGGCATGTGGGAGGCCCTGAAATAAGTTCAGGGAGGCAAGGGAAGGAGTGGGGAGACAGGCTGCAGAAGAAGGCTGGTGCCAGGTCACACTGACTCACGGTGGTCAGAAGGTTAGACTTGTCCCGAGCTTACCCTGGCACCGTGGAAGGGTTTTGAGCAGGAGGGGAGGTATAACCAGATTTTGAAACCTCCTCTAGCTGCTATGTGGAGGTGGGTTGGAGGAGGGACCCTCGGTGCTGGGAGACTGGGCAGCAGGCTGGGGCAGGGCCCAGGCAGAGCGGACGGAACTGGATCGAGGCAGCAGCCATAGGAGGGAAAGAGGGGGCACGTGAATGACACACTCAGGAGGCCAATGGACAAGCTGTGGGGCTGCCTGGGCAAGGGAGGGATGGCCTGACCCCGGCCTGCGTTTGGGGATGAAGACTCCAAGGTCATTTTGGGACATGTTGGATGTGAGAACCCAGGGAGACATCCGGGAGGCAAGGGAAACCCCCTCTCCTAGTCAGACTGCAGCTTCGACGGCCGACGGGCCTGAGGTCTGGCAGAGCGGGGCAGGGAGGCAAGAAGTGCAGAAATGACAGGAGGTGAAAATAGGAGAAAGGGGCTATGACAGAGTGGAGTCTGGTTCTGCCGCTACTGGCTGGGAGCCCTTTGTGCCTCAGCTTCCCCATTTATTACATGGGGGCTGGAGGTTCAGTCCACACTCACTAAAGCCTCTTATCTCCCCAGGCACATTTCCAGGCTCGCAGCCCCAGGCGCCTGCCAGCCCTGACCTGCCCGCCAGGCCCCCACCACCACCCCCACCGCGCCGGCCAAGCCCACCTAGGCAGGGGCCTGTGGGCAGTGGGCGCCGGGAGTGCTACTTTGACACAGCAGCTCCAGATGCGTGTGACAACATCCTGGCTCGGAATGTGACTTGGCAGGAGTGCTGCTGCACTGTGGGTGAGGGCTGGGGCAGCGGCTGCCGCATCCAGCAGTGCCCGAGCACCGAGACAGGTGGGCATGGGCTGCTGCGTGGGCATGGGCCTGAGGGTCTGGGTGGTGGGCGTGAGGCTGAGAGGTGGGCACAAGCAGGCAGGAGGGCTGAAGACTTGGGGGTGAAGGGTGGGCAGGGGCCAGAGTAAACACGGACACAGGCAGGCATGGGCGAGCCCGGGGTCTGGGCTGGGATGCTGGGATGCTGGAGTCTGGGCCTAGCCTTGTCTCTATGTGCAGCCGAGTACCAGTCGCTGTGCCCCCACGGTCGGGGCTACCTGGCACCTAGCGGAGACCCAAGCCTCCGGAGAGGTGAGGCCGGACTTTAAGCCCCACCCCCAGGCCCAGCTCTCGTCCACCCATCTCTCTACCTCCATCTTTCTTCATCTTTCCCCATCTCTATCTCTGCGTCCCTATCGCCATCTCTCTGTGTCTCTCTTTCCTGGTCAAGTTACTGAGCCACCCACCCCCTCGCTCCCACCATCCGGCCCACTCCACACTCTGGCCCTCGTCCATCTCTCTTGGTGGCAGCGTGCCTCTCACCATCCTTCCCGCAGATGTGGACGAGTGCCAGCTCTTCCGAGACCAGGTGTGCAAGAGTGGTGTGTGCGTGAACACGGCCCCAGGCTACTCGTGTTACTGTAGCAACGGCTACTACTACCATTCCCAGCGACTGGAGTGTGTCGGTATGAGCCCCACCTCCACCATTCCCCGAAATACCCTCCACCACGCCAGCCCCTCTCCGGAATGTGGCCACCAGTAGGACGTCCCTCCTGGAGTCCGGACTCTATCTGTCCCTGCCAACGCACTGGGGAACCGGGAACGTGTAGAGGGCTGCTTCTTAACCACTGCGCCCTTGCCGCCGTAGATAACGACGAGTGCGCGGACGAGGAGCCGGCTTGTGAGGGCGGCCGCTGCGTCAACACCGTGGGTTCTTATCACTGCACGTGCGAGCCCCCGCTGGTGCTGGACGGCTCGCAGCGCCGCTGCGTCTCCAACGAGAGCCAGAGCCTGGGTAACGCGGCCTCAGGCCCGCCGTGCCCCGCCCAGCCAACTGCGCCCCGCCCCAGTCATGCCCACGCCCACAGCCAGCCCCATGCGTCCCACTTCCTTTGTGCATCTTGCGCGAATGGCAGGAGCCCTATCTTATAAAATGGTTGTGAGAAATTTTAAGGGCAGGACAGGGCCTGGTGTAAGTGCTAAAGGCATGCTCCCTGTTATTTCCCGGTGTATCTCCGACTCTTTCGGCCTTCCTCTGGGTTTCTGTCTTTAGGTTGTTCTCTGACTCGGACATTTTCTGGGTCTATCGTTGTTTTCTAGGTCTGTTTCTTCCCATCTCTCTCCACATCTTTGCTTACCTGTTCTATTTTTTTTTTTAATTTATTTATCGATTTTGAGAGAGAGAAACATTGATTTGTCATTCCACTTATTTGTGTATTCATTGGTTGATTCTTGTGTATGTCCTGCCCGGCGATCGAACCCACAACCTTGGCATATTGAGACGATGCTCTAACCAACTGAGCTACCCCCTAGGGCACCTGTTTGTCTTTGAATCTCTGACTGTTTGGATGTATTTGTCTCTGTTTCTTTGGGCTTTCTTTCTCTCTCTCTCTTTTTTTTTTGCCCACGGACCCAAACTCTGTTCCTATAGCATGCCCAAACACTTCACTGAAACAGTTCTCAGAGAGGAAAAGCAACTGCCCCAAGGCCACACAGCCCTCCTGAGGCCAGGCTTGGACAGGGCTCTCAGACCCTATATCCCAGCCATTGGAACCCGTCTTCTCTGTCCTTCTATGTGACAGCCTCATATCCGATCAAGCCCTGTCCTCAATTCAGAGCCTTGGAACTACCTCAGAGGGCTTCTGGGAGTCGGGTCTCAGCTGCTGAGGAGGATGTACTGATAGTCAGCGGCTGCGCAGCTGCCCTGGGAGAGGAGGCTGAGCCTTCGGGACGAGCTCAGTGTCAGTCCCACCCTGATGCATGTTGTCTCTGCCCTCAGAGGACAGCCTGGGCGTGTGCTGGCAGGAAGTGGGGGCCGACCTCGTGTGCAGCCGCCCCCGGCTGGACCGACAGGCCACCTACACAGAGTGCTGCTGCCTCTACGGGGAGGCCTGGGGCATGGACTGCGCCCTCTGCCCTGCCCAGGACTCAGGTATTGCCACCTGCCTGGGTCAAACTCAGAGGCCCTGCCCCTCAGGCTTCCAATCCAGACCTTTAGACCCCCTAGTCTTAGACCCCGTGTTAGACTCCCAAATGTCCCATCCCTACATCTTGGTCCCTTAGTCCCCAAGTCACATCCCAAAGACCTCCCAGTCTTACCAGCAGGTCCCATAGTTCCAGTTCCATAGGGCCCTGAGGTCTGGTCTCTCAGACCCTCAACTCCTGGTCTCAGGATCCCTAAACAGCCTGGGAGGCCCCCTCCGCCAAATTCTGGACTTTTCTTTTTTAAATGTTTTATCTATTTATTTATTTTTAGAGACACGAAGGGAGGGAGAAAGAGAGGGAAACATCAATGTGTGGTTGCTTCTCATGCATCCCCCTACTGGGTACCTGGCCCACAACCCAGGCCTGTGCCCTGAGTAGGAATCGAACTGGCAACCTTTTGGTTCACAGGCCGGCACTCAGTCCACTGAGCCACACTAGCCAGGGCCAAATTCTGGACTCTTAAACCAGTTGCTCCAGCCCCAAAGAGTCCGTCGTGGCCTCTGTGGTCATAACCCACAGGCCTCCAAGTTCCATTGCCTTGGACCCCTATATCCAGTTGCCTAAGACCCCAACACACGGGGCTTTTCAAACTCTCGATTCCCCCAGCCATCAGCCCTGGGGAACCTGGCCCCGTCCCAGGCCCAAAGACCCCACACTCAGTGCTCAGACCTCCAGGTCCTGTGGCTCAGATCCCCTCCCATGCATCCTGGCCCCACAGTCCCCAGTAGCAGTTCCTGGGAATTCCCAGTCCTGGTCCCTAAAACACCAGCATCCCATTTCTGTGGGCCTCCAGTCTGAGTTCCCATGGGTCCCCCAAATTCCAGCACATTGGACCATACTTCTGACCCCACTAGCTTCAAATCCTAGTCTCAGCCCTTGGACCCTCAGTCCTGGCTCCAGAGACCCTGACCCTCACCCTGCAAGTCCAGGCCCCTCCTCTGAAACCCCGTCCATGCCTCAGCCCAGGGCCCTCCCACACTCTCCCCTGGGTTCCTCCCACAGTGGGTCCTGAATGGCAGGTCCAAGGCAAGCAAAGGATGACTGTTAGGCTTGGTTCCTGTTCACAGATGACTTCGAGGCCCTGTGCAATGTGCTGCGTCCCCCTGCATACGGCCCCCTGCGGCCAGGTGGCTTTGGACTCCCCTACGAGTATGGTCCAGACCTAGGTCCACCTTACCAGGGCCTTCCGTATGGGCCTGAGTTGTACTCACCACCTGTGCTACCTTATGATCCCTACCCTCCACCACCTGGGCCCTTCGCCCGCCGGGAGGCCCCCTACGGGGTGCCACCTTTCGACGTGCCCGACTTTGAGGATGATGGTGGTCCCTATGGCGAATCTGAGGCTCCTGCTCCACCCGGCCCGGGCACCCGCTGGCGCTATCGGTCGCGCGACACCCGTGGCTCCTTCCCAGAGCCTGATGAGCCACGTGAAGATGGTGAGCACTGCGGGCTGATAGGGACTGAGATGAGGACGGAGCTGTGCAAATATGGAGGCAGGGAAGAGAGAAGGAGAGAGATGCAGACACAAAGAAGCCAGCATTAGAGACAGGCTCAGGGAGATGGGAAAATTCAGATGAAGTCGCAGAGAATAGAGACATACCTATAGACCCACCAAGAAAGAGGTGCGGACAGAGGGAAAGCTAGGGAGAGCACCACAGCGCCCGCTGGAGAGGGATGGACCATTCGGAAGGGGACAAACAGGGAGTTAGAGCCAGGGACACGCTGGCCTTTGGGAAATAAAGGAGAAAAGGCACAGACCCCGAATCAGGGAGTCCGCGCATTCTCCGCAGGCGCCCTGACTGGGCCTTACCAGGGGCTGGCGGCGGAGGAGTGCGGGATCCTGGACGGCTGTGCCCATGGCCGCTGTGTGCGCGTCCCCGAGGGCTTCACCTGCGACTGCTTTGACGGCTACCGCCTGGACACGACCCGCATGACCTGCGTCGGTGAGGGGATGGCAGGGGCCAGTGGGCCGGGAAGGGGGGAAGCCCTGACAAAAGGTGGGTACTTAGTGACATCTAGGGGAAGGAGCAGCCTGACAGAGGTGAAGCCAGGGAAGCAGAGCTTGACCCCAGTGCCTGCGCTGCGCTTGAAGCAGATTGAAGCAGGGTGGAATCCTGAAGGTGTGATGTGTAAGGACTACCAGTGCCACCTTGGGTTAATTTGCTTGACCTCTTGGAGAGCTTCAGTCTCTGCATCTGCAAAGTGGGAACATGAATCCCGTTTGCCTGGTTTAGTCAGCAGTGATGCCGGACTCCGCGGGAACTGGACAGGTCTCAGACACGGTCCAGCAGTTTGCTGTGTGACCTGGCCAGGTCACTGTCCCTTGCTAAGTTTTTTCTCATCTGAAGTGGCAACAGTCACAGAAACCATTTCAAAGAATTGCAAACGTTGTTGTTAATACTGATTTACAATGATGCTGTAAATCCAGGCTCAGAAAAGGGGAATTGAGTTCCTTATGGTCTCACAGTCGAAAAAGAGCAGGGGGCTGGGCCCTAGGAGCCTTTTGGAGCTGGTCTGAGAACCTACTAAGCAGAGTGTGGACCGGCTGGGTGACACTGGGCTTCCCCACGCTGGGCATCAGTGTTCACATATGTAAAACCGAATCACAGAACGTACTTCATAGGGCTATTAGGAGGATAAATTTAACTCATGTAATGTGCTTAGCACATGTCTAGTTTGGAGTAAGCATTTACTGTGGTTGATACCGTCATCAGTATTCTTTTCCTAACAAAAACCTATTGACTTAGGGGCTACTGTACCCGTCTTACAGAACAGAAAGCTGAGGCACAGAGAGGTTAAGTCATCTGCTCAGGCTCACACAGCCAGCAGATGATACTGGCGAGGTTCAAACTCATCCAGGGGACTGTGCACCCACATTCTTCTGCCCCAGAAGCCTCAGGGCACAGGGAGTGAGACTCCCAGGTTCGCAGCCCTGAGTAGCAGCACTCTTCTACCCACTTCCGCAGACATCAACGAGTGTGACGAGGCTGAGGCTGCTGTTCCGCTCTGCATCAACGCGCGCTGCCTCAACACCGACGGCTCCTTCCGCTGTATCTGCCGCCCTGGATTCGCACCCTCCCACCAGCCGCACCACTGCGCGCCTGCCCGGCCTCGAGCCTGAGCCTGGGCGGCCCCCAGGGCTTCCCCGCGCCTGTGCGCGCGGGCTCCCTGCGGCGCAGGCGCACTCGCTCCTGCCTGCCTGCGCTCACGGGCACGGGGGTGCCGCCCGGACAGAGTGGACGACTGATCCGCACGCAGAAGGACGTGGGGACGGCCTTCACTGCTCCCACCGCCCTCAGCCCCTCCTACCGACGCCGCAGGCCCCGGCCCGGCCCAGTGTCCCCTTCATATTTCTGATTCTTTTTATAAAAGTTTTCAATTAAAAAACACCTATTTTGTACCTTCTGCCTCTGTCTGCCTGTTTCTCAAAGTCTAACTCCAGAGTTTGTTCTTTTTAAAATATATATATATATATATATATATTATTTATTTTTAGAGAGAGAGGAGGGGAGGGAGAAAGAGGGAGAGAAACATGAATGTGTGTGAGAGATACATACATAGGTTGCCTCTCACACCCCCCCACTGGGGACCGGGCCTGCAACCCAGGCGTGTGCTGTGATTGGGAATGGAACCCGCAACCTTTTGTTTCCGGGACCAGTGCTCAACCCACTGAGCCACACCAGGCAGGGCTAGAGTTTGTTCTTCGAGCCACTAAATTGTATCCTCTTCCCATTCTGGCTCCCATTAACTTCCGTGCCTGTCGCTTCGTCTGCCTCTTTATTGCTCTCCACCTTTCTCCTGTGTCTCTTCCTGTCATTGTTCTCTCTCGTCTCCTTTTTGCTTCATTTTCTCTGCCCGATTCTCTGTCTTTTAGTCTCTGTTTCTATGTCCTCTTTTTCCTATCTGTTTCATTCTCTCTAATCTTGAGGTAGATTTTACCCCTGGATTTTTTTTTTTTAAGATTTTATTTATTTATTCTTAGAGAGAGGAGAAGAGAGGGGGAAAGAAAGGGAAAGAAACATCGATGTGAGAGAGAAAGATCAATCGGTTGCCTCTCGTATGTGCCCGGACCAGGGACCAAACCCACAGCCCAAGCATATGCCCTGTCTGGGAATGGAACAGCGACCTTCCGCTTTGTGGGATGATGCCCAACCGACTGAGCCACACCAGTCAGGGCTAAGTTGCCCTATTTTAAATAATAATATATATTTTAAATCAGCCTATGGCCTATGGGTCATGGGTGCCCATGAGCCACCAGTTTTAATCTTCCAGGCACAGCTGAAATTGTGTGAATGAGGGACAGGGGTTCCTTCATGAGCAAACCCCCCTGCACCCCCTGAGCTTTGGGAGGAGCCAAATTCCCACTGCATGTGGAGGATTATACAAATAGTGCCCACTCTACAGGCGTGTTGGTGGCGGTTAAATGAATTGTTCCTTATGTCAACTGCACTTGGCACACAGCAAGTGCCCAGTGATTGCTAATATAACTCTGGGCCTCCCTGGAAATGCTTCGTCCTGGGGTTGGGCAGATGGTGAGGGCAGATGGCTAGGTCTTGTTCTTTTTCTGACCTCCCCCCATCCTTCCCCGCCCCGCCACACCCTGGGGTGAGGGAGGAGCCAGACTCTATCCTTTTCAGTGAGACAGCGAGAAACACCTAGCACAGGGGCCTTAGCAGAGAGAGTTGTCAGACCACAAGGGGCTTAAAGCTCCATAAAAGGGGGAAATAGCTGCACAGCTATGTACTAAAAACCATTGGATTGTACATATCAAATGAGTGAGTTGTGTGGTATGTAACTGATAGCTCAATAAAGAAAAGCAACGACTCTAGAAAGAGAGGTCGGGAGGTGACCCTCCAGCTGATACAGGGGACCCGGCCCAAATATTGACCCTTCAGTCATTCAGTCAACAAGTATTCTCTATATCTGCTTTGTAATAGGTGAGTGTCGGGAACACAGTCTTTGACTCAGCCTCGGGGGTGGGGGCTCAGGAGGCCTCTTGGCGGACCAGACATCTGAGGCCTGAACGCTGTGGGAAAATGAGCCAGATGACGTCGAGGAGCAGGGTGTTCCATGTGCAGAGAACAACATCTGCAAAAGCCTGGAGGTAAGGAAGGCAAATAGCTTTACTTTTTTTTTTTTTTTTTTGGTATGTCAGTCCCTGTGTTGGACATGCTGACGACATTTTTTGGTGCATAATCAATCCCTGGTCCCTGCCTTCGTGAAGCTTCGGTGAGCAGCACAGACACATTGCTGGCATAACCTGGGCTGAGATTGGCAGGCACAGGCAGAAGGGTCAGCACGGTACAGGGAAGATCACAGGAGGCATTGGCTCCAGTCCGAGAGAACATCAGGGAAGGTTTCCTGGAGGAAGAGATGAAGTTCTGAACTGTCTCTGTGGTTCGAGATCCCTTTGAAAATGTGCTGAATGCTCTGCACATTCACAGAAGGAAAACACACAAACGTAGGCAATTCCCTAATATTCCATTTCTTCAAGCACCTCCTGGGAAGCTGGCAGGCATCCCATGACCCCCTTGCTGAACAAATGTCCCAGAAATGGGGACAGGGTACCCCAAAGTACTAGACAACTTTGAGGCTGAATTTAAGCATCCTAGGAGTACCGTGGGGAGGAATTTTGAGAACCCCAAACATCTCTCACCCACCACTGGACCTGCCAAGGATTTGCTTTTATCCTGCCTACATCCCCCGCACGAATCCCCAGCCCCGGTGCAGCAGACTCTTTGGCATGCGCAGGGACCAACGCGTTCTCCTCTGGAATGTCCAGAGGGAAACAGTCCAGGAGGTCGTGGTGCTCGTGGGACCAGCGCCGCAGCGCCCCCTGACAGTCACCGCGCGTCGGTGCACCCCAAGCCGTCGCGTGCCCCTAGTGGCGGATATTCAAACAGTCGCCAGTGAGCACCGCCCGCCACTTCCAGCCCTTGGTCTGCAGACTAAGGTCATTCCAGTAGTTGTCGTCGTCGTCATCATATCATCATCGCTAATATGTAAATAGCGCTTCCTATGTGCCAGGCTAAGAATTGAGAGATGTAAAAATCGGGACAGCTGTATATATATATATACACACACACATACACACACACATAAAAATATAATATCACCTCATTTTATCCTTACATCAGTCCTATGAAATAGGCATTATTATTACCTCCACTTTCTTCATTTGAAGCACAGAGAGGTAAGGAAACTTACCCCAGATCACGCAGCTACTAAATGGCAGAGTCTGGACTGAACATAGGCATTCTGGCTCTGGAGTTCATTTTCTGAACTATTCAAAAATAATCATGAAGTGATATAATGCAGGGTCTGGCACAAATAACACCATTTTTTACTATAAAATCTTTTATTACAAAACCATAAGCATGTAATTCTGTAACATAACAATATTACACTCAAGCACACCACCTGACATTTTAGGTGAAATGTTCAAATTAAAACTATAAATTTTGCCCTGGCTGGTGTAGCTCAGTGGATTGAGTGCGAGCTGGGAACCAAAGGGTCCCGGTTCGATTCCCAGTCAGGGCACGTGCCTGGGTTGCAGGCCAGGTCCCCATGAGGACCATGTGAGAGGCAACCGCACATTGCTGTTTCTCTCCCTCTCTGTTTCCCTCCCTTCCCCTCTCTCTAAAAATAAATAAAAATAAAATCTTTAAAAAAAAATTTTTTAAAAAGTACTCAAGTCATTTCCAGTCCCTCTCCTGCTCAGAAACTTCCTGTGTCTTCATTTCATTCAGAGTACATGTCAGAGTCCCCTCTTTGGCCCATGAGACTCTGCATCATCTGCTTCTTGTCACCCATCTCCCCCACCTCCCCATGTGGCTTGCTCCTCTCCAGCCACATGACTCTCCTTGTACCAGACACGTTCCCACCGCAGGACCTTTGCACTTGCTGTTCCCTCTTTCCACTTGGCTCACCTCCTCACCACCAACAGAGAATGGATAAGTACATTGGGTATAGTCACACAATGGAATCATGCACTGCCATGGGAATAACCTATACCTACACACGAGAACAGGAATGAATTATACTGTGTTGAGTGGAAAAGGACAGAGACTAAAGAGAAAAAATTTTCTGACTCCATTTATACAAAATTCAAGACAGGAAAAACCAGTCTGTGCAGCCAGAAGTCAGAATGATGGTGACTTTGAGTGGGGGTCAGGGGAGGGGGTGCTGGATAAATTGGCAGGAGCCACCAGGGGGCTTTCAGGGGGGCTTCAAGTGTTTCTTGGTCTGGGAGTTGGTGGCACAGATGTGCTCAGTTGGCGAAAATTCACACTATACACTTGTGGTTTGTACTGGTTTGCATGTGCATCTACTTCAAGTATCAGTTTAGCAAGAAGACCAGCCCTGACCAGTGTGGCTCAGTTGGCTGGGCGTCATTCTGCAAAATAGGAGGTCACCGGTTTGATTCCAGTCAGGGCACGTGCCTGGGTTGCAGGTTCAGTCCCCAAGGCAACCGATCAGTATTTTCCTCTCACATCGACATTTCTCTCCCTCTCTCAAAGTAAATAAAATCTTTTTTTTTTTAAGTTTTAAAAGATTTTATTTTTATTTATTTTTTTTGAGAGAGGGGAAGGGAGGGAAACAGAAAGGGAGAGAAACATCAATGTGTGGTTGCCTCTCACATGGCCCCCACCCGGACCCGGCCCGCAACCCAGGCATGTGCCCTGACTGGGAATCGAACCGGGACCCTTTGTTCCCAGCCCACGTTCAATCCACTAAGCTACACCAGCCACGGCAAGTTTTTAAGTTTTAAAACATGTTTCCACCCACCCGGCTGGAAGCTGGGACACTTCCAGCACCCAGGCATTTCGCTCCCGTCACAATGTGTTTTTATAACTGCACCCACCGCGGGGGCCACAGCCCCTCCCCTCCGCTTACAGGCAACTCGTTCCAGACAGACCTCACCGGTTCCAGCAGAGAGCTCAGGAGGCCAGTGCGGAGGCGGGGTGGGAGGGGCTGCCCCATAGAGCCCTCGCCCTAAATCTTGATGGGGGCTTGGTAGGGTGATCCCCAAGTGTTCAAGGCCCAGTGTCTGCAGGTGGGACTCAGTGCCTGGCATTCCTGTGGAGCAGCCACTGGCAGTGCAGCCTGCCGGCCTGCGTTCCCGCTTGCTCTGTCTCTCTCCCTGCCTTCCTGCCGACCTCTCTCCTCTCAAGAAGAAAAAAACTCGAAACTATTTACATAATGTTTTATTACAACAGACTGAAACCGAAGGATCCAAGTTCAAACTTTGAATCTTTCAATAAACTTTGAATAAATAGTAGTGCATTTTTTTCTTTTTTTTGGTAATGTTTATTTTTAATTTTTTTTTTTTTTTTTTTTTTTTTTTTTTTTTTTTTTTTTTTTTTTTTTTTTTTTTTTTTTTTTTTTTTTTTTTTTTTTTTTTTTTTTTTTTTTTTTTTGCTGGTAGGATTTCATATATATGAGGTTCAAGAAAAGAAAAGGTTCACTGTTTGCATTTCCTTTCTGGCCATTAATATTGTTCATTTCATTTCCTGATCAGTACTGGAGATAATTCTGTCATATAGGGAATGGGGAGCGGTAGGGGGTGGGGGGCGGTGCTTGGCCAGGATCTGTGATGCCTGAGGGACACGGGAAGGCCAGGAAGGGGTGGAAGGCTGTCGGGTGGCTGAAGGGGAGTGGGTCCCAGACGAAGGCCCAGGCCAGGCAGGGGGGCGCAGGTGGGACAGACCCTGGGGACTCTGGGTTGGGGGAGGGGGCACTGAAAGTAGAAACCACAGAACTTAGTGTGAAGTTGGCTGTAAGGGGGAGGAAGGGAAGGAGACGTGGAGTGCTGGCTGCTCCCTGTGGGCCTGGTGCCTGGACAAGGAGATGACTCAGCCTGGGGGGCCTGTAAACAAAGAAGAGCAAGCAGGTCAGACCAACCTCTGTGATGGGAGCTTCCTGGACACTGTTCCTAACTCACTGGTCCTCACAGCACCCGCCTCACAGATGAGGAAATTGAGGCTCAGAGAGAGGAGACCCCAGGAAGCAGAGCAGGACTGGAGCCAGGTCTTCTACCTGGCCCTTTGCTTCCCGATCTTAAATAACTCCAGGGCTGAAACCACCTCTGATGATTGATTTTCCTCCCATTAGAAAACAAACACAGACACATACAAACCAAACGCACTGAACGACAAAGGCTGAGGGACTTTTTGGAGCGGTGGACGACTCCTGCTCACAGGAGCGGTTGCACGGCTCCGTGTATTCATCCAAACCCAGAGCTGCGCGCACGTCCGTAACTCCTCCTGTTTGTGAAGGAGAAAAATGAACCAGAAACAAGGCGATGATCCCAGTTCAAACAAAACAACCGTAAAAGATGTTTTTGAGACACTGGGAGAAATTTGAATACGGTCTGGGTGTTAAATGATATTAAAGAATTTGTTAATTTTGTTCAATGGGATAAGGCACCGATGTGGTTATGTAAGGAAGGCACCCTCCCCCACTTTTAGATGCTCATTTAGTATGTGAGAACGAGCACCATGCCCACTTGTAATTTTTTTTCAAGTTTAGAAAAAATGAGGAGGGGAAAGACAATGAAGCCACAAAGTATTGATGGTTATTGAAGGTGGGTGTTGGATCCGAGTGCGGTTGTTGTCTCTCTGCTTTCTGTATGTGTTTGAAAATGTTCATGATCTAAGTGAAAAAGTTCTGAAAATAAAATAAAAAAGAAGAGTTTGTTTGTTAAGCACAATTGGGAAAGCACAGAACACTAGGAAGACAATACTTCTATTTCCCCCCGCGCAGCCCCCAGACCCACATCACTCTACATTTTGATGTATTTCCATTCATCCTTTTCCATTTTACCCAGGCTTTTTAAAGTGTGTGTGTGTTTTATATAATTGTGTGAGCAAATTGTTTATACAGTCCTGCTTTCTTTCCTTCTTAAAACGTAAGCTGTTCCGCTGTTCCCCTGCCCTCTCTGTGTAAACACGATCTCCAGTGTTTGCACGATGTTTACTCAGCGGGGCAGTGTTGCCAGACGTCGAAGCTGTTTTCAATTTCCTCCCATTATAAATAATGCCTCAATGCACATCCTCGTGTGTCCCAGAGGTGGGATTCCTGGGCCAAAGGGCGTGGACCCTTTGGCAACTGGCAGTCCAAATTGCCTTAGAGTTTCTGCCTGACCTAAAGCTGAAATGACCTCATACAGTTAAAGTGAGATTTCACTGCTATTTGTTATTTCCTAAAAGTTTGATTTATGACTCACATTCATGAGAGGATGTCTTTTTTTCCCCTCTCGCAGGAAACAGATCCATTCGCACTAGCTCATGTTAAAAGGGGGCTGAATCCGTCACAACTAAAGCTGACATTCAGCCTGGACAAGCTATCTAGTTATTTCGATTGTTGAAATACTAAAACATTTCTGTGTTGGTTGGTAAATCATGCTGCCTCAAGGGCCACAACTGTCCCTCACGGCGACGACTCCAACTGCTCTGGTCCCTCCCAGGCCTTCCTGCCATGCAGCAAGGAGAGTGTTGACATGGGCCACAGCGATGAACCATTCTGATCGCTCAGGCCCAAAGGACACGCTGTGACATATTTTCTTTAGTCTTTGATGCAAATAACAGAAAAGCTGACTGAACTGGCTTAAACTCTAAAGGAACTTTGTAACTAGAAAGCAACAGTTTGGCAATTGTCACCAAGGGCCCCATTATTTTTCATCCCTCTGTCAACCTTAAAAATAAAATAGCCAGGCCCTGGCTGGTGTAGCTCAGTGGATTGAGCGCGGGCTGGGAACCAGAGGGTCCCGGTTCGATTCCCAGTCAGGGCATATGCCTGGGTTGCGGGCCAGGTCCCCGTGAGGGCCATGTGAGAGGCAACCGTACATTGCTGTTTCTCTCCCTCTCTGTCTCTTTCCCCTCCCTTCTCTCTAAAAATAAATAAAAATAAAATCTTTAAAAAAAAAATAAAATAGCCAGTTATAGTTATTTTACCAGCAAAAGTTAGCTTATTTGGGAATAGCAGAAAAATTGCAATTCCGAACATGCAAACTATGGTGAACCACAGGCAAGTCTGGAGAACCAAAGAGAGGAGCAACATTTTATGGAGAACAAGGAGAAAATTGGGAGGGGGGTTTATGAACAAAAGTTCATTGGAGGAGGCAAGGGGAGAGGGAGGGGTGAGGGGAGGGAAGGGGAGGGGGGAGGGACGGGGAAGGGGACGGTGAGGAGAGAGTGTTCAGGGTGGCAGTGGCTTTTCTTTATTAACCTCACCTGAGGACTTTTTTTCCATTGTTTTTTGGAGGGGGGAGGGAGAGAGAGAGAGAAAGTGGGGGTGGGATGGGGGGGTGGGGCGGTGGGAGAGAGGCAGGGAGGAAAGGAGAGAGAGAAACATCGTGTGAGAGAGAAGCATCATAGGTTGCCTCTGGTATCTGGCCAGACTGTATGTGCTACGCCTGGGGGGATCAACCTGCAAAATAGGTGTGTGCCCTGCTTGGAAGGAACCTGCAACTTTCTGGTTACAGGAGCAGGTTCCCACCAACTGAGCCATACCTGTCAGGGCGACAGTGGCTTTTCATTGACTGAGTGTGGTGGTTTCTCATTGGCTGGGCTGTTGCTGGGCATGAAGAAAATCTTCCTTCCTCCTGCTGGGGTAGTGAAGTAAGCTTTCTGTGCCAATTTGTAAATTAAGCTGACAGGAGTAGTATGTGAGAGAGAGCTCCCCCTTCAGGGTTCCCCAACTCCACTTTGAATGAGGGTCCCTTTTTTCCACACCTCTGTTTTTTCTTTTCCAATGGTATTTCCCAAGATCGCTGCCATCGAGCCTTGCATTTATCACAGGTGAATGAGAGCACTGTCATCTCCTTTTCCTGCCGAAGCAATGAGGCTGACTCTGATTACTCAACTGAGGTCACATGCCGGTGCCAGCCAATCACTGGTCTGGGCAAGGGGACTCAAATGCCCTGATTAGCTGAACCAAGTCACATATTCCTCACTGGTAAGGTGAATCTTTACAATGACGGGCTGAAGTCCCTGGCTCATTGGACTGAATACCAGCCTGGAAGTCAAAAGGTCGCCAGTTCGATTCCTGGTCAGGACACATGCCTAGGTTGTGGGCCAGGTCCCCAGGGGGGTGTGTGTGAGAGGCAACCGATTGATATTTCTCTTGCACACCCATGTTTCTTCCTCTTTCTCCCTCCCTTCCTCTCTCTATATAAATGAATAATTATTTTTTTTTTAAAGCCAGCTGCTGAAGCCAGAACCGGGTTCAAATTCCACTTTTAGTCAATCCTGCGGCCCTCTCTCCCCTGTTTTCGATCCATAAAACAGAGATAATAACAACACACCTCCTGGGGTCGCTGTGAGGACTGAGCGAGTTTGCGCATCCCAGGCCCTCAGAATGGCGCGCAGACGCGGGAAGCAGATAACTGCCAGCTGCTCCTGTGGTCATGGTACGGCCCTTCCCAATTCTCGAGGCTGTGGTGCTCTGCAGGCTCCGTATTTTTTGCACCCGTCTTCTTTCCAGGTAGCGTTGCTGGATGGCAAGCCACTGCAAAACATAGCGGCCTATTATCCAGCCACGGTCGAGCCTATTGTCTCTCACCATTCCGGTGGTCACGTTTTTGGGAAGGGTCTGGGGGCAGCGGTTGCCATCAGCTGGTGGCTGAGGTGGGGACAGTGAAGCAGTCGTTTCAGGGCTTCTCCCCGCGGTATCCTCACGTGGACTCCTTCGGGCTTCCTCCCAGGGCGGCGGCCTCAGGGCAGTCGGCCTTGCGTGGCAGCTCAGAGCTTCAGAAGAGGCAGAGGCGGCCTCTCCTCCGACCTAGTCTTGGGAGTCCTGCCGCCTCACTTCTGCCACCTGCTGTTAGTTACTAGCCACTCGCCAGCCCGCCCACGTGCAAAGAGAGGGCGCACAGAGCCTGCTCCTCAGTGGGAGGGGCGTCAAGGTTCTAGAAAAATACGTGGGAGGGGAAACATGATGGGAAATACGCGGGATGGGAAACAAAGATGGAACGCCGTCTTTGGAAGTCATAGTCTGACTCCTCTGGGGACTAACTTGTGCTTCCCTCTGCATGGTCAGCGCCCAGCGCCCTCTGCCCGGGGGCATGGCCTGCAGGCCCCAGTTCTAAATGAAAATAATTTATCGACCAGGCTCAATTCCTTGGGGTTGAAACATAACACAGTAGTCCCTGTTTTCCACAGTTTTTATTTTCATTGTTTTAGCTACCCGTGGTCAACTGCAATCCAAAAATATTAAATGGAAAATTTCTGAAATAAGCAACTCCTGCTTCTAAATAGCGTGATGGGATCTCTTGCCGTGTGGCTCTCTCCCACCCGGCACACGAATCACCCCTTTGCCCAGTGTCTTCACACCGCGCACACTAGTCACTTAGCAGCCCTTGTGGTGGCTGCTTGACTGTCGCTGATTCGCCTTGTGTTCAGGGAACCCCTACTTCACCTAATGGTGGCCCCGAAGTACAAGAGCAGGGATTCTGGCAATTCAAATAGGCCGAAAAGAAGCCGTAACGTGCTTCCTTTAAGTGAAAAGGCATGTTTATCCTTATGTGTGGAAGAAAAGGGGCCACGTGCTAAACCCACAAGCTCAGGGGAGGCCTCCATGGCGGCCTCACAAACTCAGAGACCAAAGCAGCCACACAGGATGGTCCGAAATGAAAACTTTCTAAGTAAAAGCAGTTATGGGGAGCAGTTACGTGCTAGGCCAGAATCTTCCCTGGCAAAAGGCAGTCTTTACTGCCCGGCTGGTGTAGCTCAGTGGATTGAGCGCGGGCTGGGAAACCAAAGGGTCCCGGTTGGATTCCCAGTCGGGGCACATGCCTGGGTTGCAGGCCAGGTCCCCAGTGAGGGCCATGTGAGAGGCAACCATACATTGCTCTTTCTCCCTCCCTTCTCCTCTCTCTAAAAATAAATAAATAAATAAATAAATCTTTAAAAAGAAAAAGGCATTCTTTACATGAACTGAGCCCGTCTATTGTCTTTCTGCATCCGTGATAACATACATACCTTTGGAATGTCAGAGTGATTTTCTACTTCCTGATCCCTCCGCACAACCGCTGACCAGGGCCTTGACCACAAGTCCGCTCACGGTCACTGTCACTGTGGTAATTGTGGACTGTTAACTGCCCTGTCCCCCCCTATGTACAATAAGTGTGTGTCTTTCATTTTACTTTTCATCCAAACCCAGAGCTCCCCCCACCCCCCGCCTCCAGCCTTTGCTTTCTCCCGCCTCCCCAATCTATCACTGGGAGATTTCATGTAACCCCTTTATGCCTCCACCTTTGATGAGAATGTATAAAATAAAGTGCAAAACTGCCACTTTTGGGAGCATTTGCTCAATCTGCTGTTTCCCGGCAATTGTCTTCAGTTTGGCTCAAGTAAACTCATAAAAATTCTCTGCAGGTTTGAATGTTTCTACGTTGACATGTGTGTGTATGCATGTATGTATGTATAGGAAAACCATAGTGAATATGTTTAGGGTTTGGTACTATCCACAGTTTCAGGCATTCACTGAGGGGCCTGCCTTTCCCCTGCAGGTAAGAGGGGACTACTGTAGTTTCCTTCTGTTTGTTTGTTAGTTTTTTTTAAAGATTTTATTTATTTTTGTTTTTAGACAGAAGGGAAGCTGAGGGAGAAGGAGAGGGAGAGAAACATCAATGTGTGGTTGCCTCTCACGTGGCCCCCACTGGGGACCTGGCCCGCAACCCAGGCATGTGCCCTGACTGGGAATCGAACACGGCGACCCTTTGGTTCGCAGCCCACACTCAATCCACTGAGCTATACCAGCCAGGGCAGTTTCCTTCTGTTTTTAAGTGACTGCCCCTCCCCGCTATCTATGCTAATTTTATTTTTCCTTCTGGGTAAAAGTGGAGAGAGGCCAGTAAGCCAGGACAAGTGGACAAGGAAAACTAAGACAGAGAGCTGAAAAAACTGGCTGAGAAGTTAACAGCCAGATTCGAAAGATCACCTCCCAAGAGGTAACTTCAGGCCTCCGCTGTGTTTCAGCTCCAGGCCCAGAGAGGCAGCGGAGCCAGGCAGGCGACGCCAGGACCAGCTGCGATAACTAACGACCCTTGCCTTGTCACTGACCAAGAGTGGAGACCATGACCCTGAAAGGGGAGACCTGGAAAACTGATGAATATTCTACTGAAACCCTCCCCTGATACTCCCACCTGTAAGAGAGAGATAAAAGCCTCAAAACAAAGGACCCAGCAGGCGTTCCCTCTGAGGAGCAGCCAGCACCCTTCCCTTCTCCCTCTTCTTCCCCTCAGGCACATGTCACCTAAACTAACCAGGGGAACAACCAGGGGAGCCGTGGGCAGCAGCAGGTGGTCCCAGGCTAATCCCATGAACCTGTCTCCATGGGTCCCTTTTCTCTGACTTCCCAGTGAGCTCAGGCAACCCAGCCCAGGCTCTCCTGCTGCTTCCTCTATGCTGGGCCCCTCCTTGTTTCACCGTCCCCAGCTTTAATAAACGTACCCTCATAGTCTTGAACAATCTTTCCTGTAGGAAATCAAGAACCCACACACTACTGGCCGGCCCTGGGCAGACCTGCTCCGGGCCAGGCTCCCTGTCTGGTAACAAGGTCACAGGGAACCTCGAGGACAATTCTCACCAGATTCTCACTTTCATTCATTCTAAAGTGCAGTCTTGGATGCTAGATCATCTGTTGAAGTCATGGCTACTGTTCTTAGGTGTGACTATGGTGTTTTGGGTGAGAAGATGGCCTTGTCCTTAGAGGACATGTGCTGACGGATTTGGGAGGCCAGACTCGGGATGACTCGGCAGATCCTGGGTTCTGTGTGTGCGCGTTTGTTCGAGCACGCATGTGGGTTTGGCCACAGAGAAAACCAACAGCGTGACGGGTTAGCAACTGCTGATTCTAGGCGGAGGGTATGCGGAGTTTATCATACTTGTCTCTCAACTTTTTTCATAGATTTATACTTTTCACAACAAATATTTTTGCAGGGAAGAAACTGCTGAAACCTTACTCCAAGTTCACAGGGTAGAGAAAGGCCTCTTCTCTGGAGCATGCTGCCCTCTGGCTCTTGCTTTCTCTGCCCCATCCTTCTCTGTGGGAGGACGGGTGGGCGATGTACGCTGGGCCAGCCCTGGGTTCCCTCAATGAGTTCTTTGGTTAGGTGGCTGGTTCCTGTCATTAAGACCTCAAACTTAGGCTACGGGGTAGTTGGCCACTTCTGTCCTCAGCTTTGACCCTAGAAGCAATTCTGGGAGGTCCTGGAAAATTCCAATTCAACATCCTATTACAGAAGTCTGAAGGTCAGAGACCCTAGGTGGCTCCCAGCAGCTGATGGCTGTGATTCTCAGCCAGGGTCAGTGCCTGTGAGACCTTTGGAAATGTGTGTGGGATGTTTTGTCATTGTCACAGTGACTTGGAAAGGTTTACTTTGGGCAGTTGTTCTGTAACTTTTTGACTTCATCTCGGACTGCCTTCCCCAGCCCTCCAGGCCTCCAGCAGCGATGTGTGCCCACCTCAGGGCCTTTGCCAGGAACACGTTCCTTCAGATAAGGTTGTGACTCCTGCATTTCGGCCAGGTCTCTGATCAAATGCTTTCCTCTCGAAGAGGTGCTCTCTGGCTGCCCCCAAATCGCACCCATCACACTCTCTCCCTTCCTCTAGAAAGGAGAGGGTTGTTTTTTTCCTTCAAAATACCTATCAAAAACAACAACAACAAAAAAAAACCCTGGCTGGTGTGGCTCAGTGGATTGAGTGCGGGCTGCGAACCAAAGGGTCGCCGGTGCGATTCCCAGTCAGGGCACATGCCTGGGTTGCAGGCCAGGTCCCCAGTGGGGGCCATGTGAGAGGCAACCATACATTGCTGTTTCTCTCCCTCTCTTTCCCTCCCCCTCTCTTTGAAAATGAATAAATAAAATCTTTTAAAAAATCCCCCAAAACCCCAAAATACTTATCATCACAACCAGCCATTGCATCACCCATCTTCTCATTTATTTTTTTATCCTCCCCTTACAACATCAACTCCAGCAGAGCAGGGTTTTTGTCCCCTTTTCCTCTGCTGCTACATCCCTACGTCCTAGAATAGTGCCTGGCACGTGGGAAGTGCTCGATAAGTATCAGTAAATATTTTGAATGAATGAATGACTGGACAGATTTCCCCATCAGACAAACCCCTACCAGACTTGGAGCTCCCTGAGGGCAAGGCAGTGGATGTCACTGCATCCTCAGCATTTAATATCTGATGATAGAAGCCAGCATCCAGAACATGCGTTTAAAATGAGGAAAAGAACCCACGTGATGGAGAGTAGATCAGTGGTTGCCTGGGGCCAGGGTGGGAACAGGAAGCAGCTGCAAGTGAGCACGAGAGGTCTTTTTAGGGTGACAGAAATGTTCTAAAATCGGATTGTAGTGATGTAGTCTGTAAAATCACCCTAACTCGTTAAAGCACTTAAAACAGGTGAATTTTATATGTATATTATACTTCAATAAAACTATTAAATAAAACAGCAGAATATGGGTTGAGGGAGTGAATGAATGCTCCCCAGGAGGTGCCCTGCAGGTCGTCTGAGCTTTACTCTGTGTCTGCTCTGGGCGATCTTGGGGACACAGTGGTGACCAAGACAACCCTGTCCCTGTCCTCATACGCCTACAGGACAGCCCAGAGGGTGGGGCCGGGATTGGGGAGGCAGAGGCAGAGGGTCGGGCCCAGGATGGGGGAAACAGGCAGAAGGGTCAGGGCTGGGACGGGGAAGCACCGTTGGACCGCAGGACTGGAGGAGCCAGGGAGGACTTCCTAGAGGAGCAAACGCCTGAGCCAGGGCCTGAAGGAGAGTGTCGCTCATGACTGAGACTCGAATTTTTAAAACACTTTTTCTGCGTTAGCCTCGGTCTGGCTGGGCTATGGTTCGGAGCCAGACTGAATGAGGCCCCGTTGCGTTCCCGAGGACAGGGCCACAAGGGGGCGCTGTTGTACCGCGCTCCTGCAGGAGTGATCCGAGTAGCCGGGTGGGAGAGGGGGCTGGGAGTTGTTTGTTCGGAGAGACCTCGGCCAAGGGGGTGGCGAGTGGCCCCGCGGCGGGCAGAGCGAGCAGCTGAACTGGAAAGAGGGCGCCGAACCAGCCTGATCTGCACGCCCCCTCCAAAATGACCTCCATGACGGGGTTGGGGTGCAGCACTTTGCGTTAGTGGGACGAGGTCACCGGTAGGGAGGGGACGTCAACATGGTTGTCCCTAGGTCTATTCTGAGTCCAAGCCTCGGGAAGTGCAGGGTGGGAGGTCAGCCCCACATCTATGGTGTCTGTGGAGGGAGAAGCACCTGGAAGAGGGTGTCGCCGTCGCGCGTGGGAAGGAAGATGGGGAAATTGGCTCAAGAGAACCCGTGGAGGTCCTGGGGAGCCTGGATCTCCAACCACCAGAACATCTGCATCTGCCGGACTGGTGGGGGGAGGGGGAGGGGAGGGCTCTGAGAAAGCCTGCTCTGGGCACAGGGAAGGTTTTGCGTAAAGATAGCCTTTGGCAGAGAAGAGGAGCTTGACTCGGTCCCTGATTTTGTGCGCCATGTGGCCTCAGTTTCCCTTCCCATCCAATAGTGGGAATCATCCCTGTCCAAGTCCCAGGCCTTCCTGCCCCTCTCACTCACCAGCTGTTTGCAGAGGTGAATTGCCGCGCTTGACGCTTCTGTACCTGGCCCTGTGCTGGTACACTGAGGGGACCAAGGGCGCCCCAGACCCACCCCTCACTCAGTCCAATGGGGCACCAGATAGTGTCAGCCCTGGCTGGGTCAGGGCCAGGATGGAGAAACAGTGGCAGAGTAGTCAGGGCCCTATAGGACCCAGGTTTGGGGTCAGTGCTCCTGACCCAGACGGAAGGGTCAAAGTTTTTTAAAAGCTTTCTGAGGCCCCAGCTGGTGTGGCTCAGTGGTTGAGTGCCAGCCTGCGAGTCAAAGAATCACTGCTTCGATTCCCAGTCAGGGCACATGCCTGGGTTGTGGGCCAGGTCCCCAGTAAGGGGCATGTGAGAGGCAACCACACATTGATGTTTCTCTCCCTTCCCCTAATAAAATCTTTCTGTGGACTGTATGGGGGCTGTGGGGGAACAGTGTCTCAGACGAGAGTCCACTTGAAGAATGAGTGAAATTTCTCTGGGAGAAGGTACAGCGTCAGGTAAGGGTGTTCTCGGCAGAGGGAATGACATCTGCAAAGGCTTGGAGATGATAAACTGTGGCTCATTTCCAGCAGAGTCCTTTGCTCCCTCCCTGGGGACCCCTTGGTGTCCTGGCAGTCATCTGTCACATGTCCCCAGGTCCAGGATCCACAGCTGAGTGATGGGCTGTAATACAAACTCCTGAGGGCAGTCCCTAGGGGACAGCCCCTCACAGCCTGGTGGACTGACTGGCCTTGAGGTTGGTGTGAATCCAGGCTCCCCCACTAACCAGGTGTGTGACCTTGGGTGAGTGACCTGACTCCGCCACCCATCAAATGGGGAGAGGACACCAGGTCTCACCAAATCAACCACCTCATTTTAAAGAGCTATGAAGGATTAAGTATATAATTTACATATTAGATATTTAAAAATATATAACTTGTAGATTAAATCAAGGGGCCCGAGAAACAACAGACTTAAAAACATGCTGCCCCATCAAACGGCACTGTGCCTGCGTCACAGCAAAAACTGAGTATGCAAGAATTTGCCAGCTCAAGGACAGGCTGTTCCAAACCTCATGCGAAGGGATTTTAATACTGAACTTATTAGCAGCAAATTATAATTTTAATTCCTTCGTTCAGAATCTGTGAGAATCAGAAATGGGGTGATAAATTTTGGGCACCCTTCACTACTCACCTCTCCAGTGCTGGGTCGGCTGCCACCGGCTGCTATGCTCTGACCCAGCCATTGGGCTGGGAGACCTCCTGTCTGAGGGGATGACGCAGGAGGAAGGGCTGTGTGAACCCCCCACCCCGCCCCGACACACACCCCCACCTTCCTGAGGGGCACATTATACTCTTCCTTTATTGGCTGTCCTGGTATATAATACAAATCTGCAAGTTTAGATACAAAAAAATCTGGAAATAAAAGATAGAAAAGTACCCGCCAGGCACCGCTCCCCTTTCCTCTGGACCCCTCCCCAGCGGGCACCGACGTGAGGTAACTGAGCATCTCCTTCCCCTTCCCCCTACCCCATTTCCTGGGCCCCTAACTTGGCCCCCGCCCCCAAGATACCTTGGCCCAAGGAAGACGTGGGCCGAGGGCTGGGGGAGCGGAGTAGTGGGGCTGAGCACAGCATTGGCAGTGAACGCAGTGGGTGGGCAGAGGGAAGCCCTTTGCTTGTGCTGTGCATGGGGGGGTGACCCGTGTGGGGCCCAGGTGAGCCCCTAAGTGGGCACCCCTCCCCCACCCTCCCCAACACTGGAAGGTAGAAGGTGAACAACAGAAACTGGGAAATGTAGTTTGAACCGAGGGCACTCGGTGGGACTGTGGCCTTCTCCGTGTGTGGGGCGAGGGCAAATGGGCATTGCCAGCCTGAGTCTGGCAATGAAATAGGTCCCCTAGCCAGGCTGGGTCCATCCCTGAATTCCATCATGTTGGCAGCCTGGGCATCACACTGTTGGTTCTGTCAAGGGGTGGGGGCGGTGGAGAGGAGAGGTTAGAGGGGATGGATGTTGAGGCGTGCGCCCCAGGGAGCAGGATGAGGGGAGAGGTTGGGCCTCCACTCCCCTGCGTGGGGCACCTGGAGATAGTGGGGTGGGCAGCGCAGCTCAGGCTACAGTTCAATCTCGGTCTTTTGCAGGTCGCCCGAGAAGGGGTTAGAAGGCTTCTCTACAGCGGGTTTGCCTTCTAATGCTGCCCATTGGGCCTCAAAGGGGTCCAACTCAGGGGCCAGGGCGGGTGCTGGCTCTGGGGGCCAGGGTGCCCCACTGGGGCGCGGGCGGGCCTGGGCCCCAGGGGCACTGGGCGCAGCAGGGGGTGGGAAGGCCCCGGCTTTCCCGAGCAGCATGGCAGGCTGGGGCTGGAGCTGGGCGGCTGAGCAGAAGGCGTTGGCCACCATCTGGGAGGGTGTGATGCCCACCACGGGCACACGGGGCATGGGCGGGTAGCCCAAGCCCGGGTAGGTGGGCACAAAAGGGGGCTGCATGTGTGGGGGAGGCAGAAACAGGGCCACTTGGGCAGGCGCGGCATCGAAGGGCCCCACTGGGGCAGGGAAGGGCTGCAGGGGCGGGGGCCCGGCAGGCGCTGAGGACGCCTGCTGCTGCTGCTGCTGCTGCTGCTGCGCTTTCGCCACCTGGGCCACCTCTTCTAGCCACCTCTCGGCCTCTGAAGGGGTCCGCTTGTGCCCGGGCTGGAAGGCAGCTGCAGGGGACACCGACGGCTCACCCCAGGCAGAAGTCCCTGGACAGAGGAAAGGGGCGAGTGAGGGCAGGTGCTGCATCAGAAAGAACCCGAGGCTTGGAGCAGACTCTGGAGCCTGGCCGAACACATCCTGGACCGAAAGATGGTTCTGCGGTGCTGAGAAAACACCAGTTCTGAGGTCCTAAGGCCCCAGATGCAAAGGCACAGGCAGGACTGACAAGTGCCCAGGCCTGCTTCGCTGCTGGTGGGTCAGCACCGCACCTGTTAGTAACTCAACTGTTTTCAACGTCACCCTTGGTTCTAATATTTTGAGAATGTTTTGTTTTAGGAGGCTAAGGTTCTAAGGCCCCATGACTCTTTCTCAGACGGTGCTACTCGGACACAATGAATAAGGCTCGATGATTTTAAGTTTGTGTTCTCTAAGATTTTAGTTTTACATTTACATTGATTGCAATTCGAAGGCGCTCCTGCGGATTGAGGACAAGCGCACGTCTCGAAGGTGGTTCCCTGGTGCTGACTCTTGGAGAGCACTCTTCCAAAGCTGTGAGATGCCCAGGTTTCATGGTTCCGGATCTGTTAGATTCGAATATCCTGTGATTCTAAGGCTCTAGGTTTCTAAGGAAGGAAGGTCTACAAATGATCCCACGGGTCTAAGGTGATCCTGCAGCCCTCAGATGACCCATGGGTCTAAGCCAGTGGGATTCCAAGGTCTCTGGAGGCCCTGAGGTAGCCCTGATCGGAGCAGGAGGATGCAGGAGGGGCCCCGAGACGCCCTCCCCGGGAGAAGGGCTGGGCTTACCTGTGGAGGCCGGCGGGGGTCCCAGGGCTGGTGCTCCGGCACTAGCAAAGGATGAGCTGATCTGTGTGCACAGAGCGTTGATGCTGTCACTGTCGCTGGCACCAGGAGGCTCCATCTCAGGCACTGGGGAGTCAGGGGAAGGTGGAGGTCAGTGACAGGCCCACTCCTTGTCCTTGGCCCTGGGCCCTCCAGTGGCCCTCTCACAAGGGGTGTTGGTCAGTGGGTCCATTCCGCAGTAACTCAGTGGCCACAGCCACAAAAAATGATAACTCTGTCCGTACGTGAGTGTGACATCTGAGTGGTACGAGTAGTGTGTGACACTGGTGTAGAGGAGAGACCGTTCCTTGACGTGGCCGCTGCTGGACCCACAAGCTAAATCGGGGCTTCCTGTAAATCCCCGCAGACTGTCTGACTGGCCCCTGTGCTTTGCCCGGATGTGCCGGTTCCTGGAACGGTCATCGCCCAGACCCGAGCAAGCAGGAGAGCGGCTTCCCCTCGTCCGGGGCAGGCCATGCCCCAGCGCCCCCATCCTGTATAAACCCTCAGTGCCCGTCACAGGGTGCAGGGAGTGTCCGTATCGTCTTGCCTCTGCCCAAGATGCGCCTCGTATGTAAGTTCCCTTAATAAACTCTTGCTGTGGTGATGGAGTTGTCAGCCCCTCCTCAGGTCTCTCGGCCCTGGGAAGTTTCCCAAACAAGTGGATGGTGGTCAGTCGCAGGGACCCCAGATCAGGGAGGACCTCAAGAAGCACCTGTCGGTAGCCACACACCAGAAGAAATATTTGAAATGTTTAACATATATTAATTTAAAAAATGTTTGACCACGTATGTAGGAAGAGCACTGACCAGGTGGAATGGATGTTGGCCACACCGTTGTCCACCAGCTGGGGGTTATTTGTCCCACCTTGGGTGGCACAGTGGGGCCCAGTCCACCCATCTGACTGGGCCATACGTCACAAGGGCAGAGATGTGCCTCTGCCGGGAAGACACTGAGCAGGAGTGGCGGCGTCACGAGCCCCTGGATGAGCCAGGGCACCACCCGAGTAAACAGCAGACAACACAGGACTGCCGGCGCGGCGTGCGGCGAGCGCCTGAGACGGCTCAGCAAGCGTGTCTCCAAGGGCGCACGCGTGAGTCTCCAGTGAGCAGGAGGGAAACTGACTGTGGGAGTGAGCAGGTGCGATGCGGAGGTGCACAGGTGGGGATGCGTGGTCTCCAGGTCAATTATATGATGGCTGTGTGTGTTAGTGCAAATGAGTGTGCATCTTCTGAGGATGTGGCATCTGAGTGTGACTGAAATCCAGGTGTGTGGCCACTTGACCATGACTACCAAGTGTGAGCCAATCCGCCTGCATGATGCAGGAATATGTTTGCAAGCTTGCACGAATCTGCATGTGTGACTTTGGAGTTTGCATGAGTCAGGTGTGTGGTTTGCGAGTGTTATCCCGGGTATGTGATTTCTGGGTCTGTGCTTTCTAAATGTGTGTAACTGCAACATCTGACTGTGCAGCTTCCAAGTGTGTGTGATTCTGGTGTGCACATGACTAAGTGTGTGGCCATGAAGTGTGTGTGACACCTGCAGCAAACTGTGAGATCTGTGTCAGTGAGATTTCTGTGCGGCAAGTCACACCCACACAAGTGAGCAAATGGCTACAGGAGCAAAGCTTCCAAATACAGCCTCAGGAGCATGCCACCTATCCGGGAGCATGCGTGACAGCCCTGGGGCGGGGTGTGTGTGTGTGTGCTTAATGTCAGGTGGCAAAGGGACAGCAAAAACGGCATGCTACAGGACACGGAGTGAATGCACCTCGTTCTCAACAAGCACTGGCATCTGCTCAGCAGTCACCTTCTGCAGCGGCCCAGCTCCTGGATACAGATCAACACCTCCCACACCAGTCCCTGCAGCCTTGAGGGGCGCAGTCTCCGGTCTGGGGTCTGGAGGCAGGAGAGCGGGCCGGACCACAGGACTTCGCCGACAGCAGGAGGAAGGGCAGCCCTCCTGCCCGTCTCCCTCGGGCAAAGCGCAGCTCTGCGCCTCCTCTCCTCTCCCCGTCCCACGGCAGATGTTGATGACCAAAGACAATGCTTTGTTCCCCACTGAACTCTTTGCTCACCTCACCCCTCACCTGGCCAGACCTCATGGCTCTACTGGCCAAACGCAGGAAGACAGGACTGGTTCTTGCAACTCCATGTTCCCTCCAAGCAAAACAGGACACTTTTGCGGCCTCTCTCCCAGCACCAGCCACGGCAGACACTGCTAAGCAGTGACGGTGGGCGCTGCCCTGGTCCAGCCCTTTGCCCACAAGTGACATCACAAATCCATCGCCGGGCTCCCTGACCCTGCGATTCCCGTGCTCGCTTGTGCCTTTCACCGCATAGTTCCTCCGGCTGAATCCTGGCAGTCTGTCCTTGGGTGAAACATGACACTCCCATTGCCTTCTCTTTCTCCCATGCCCACAGAAGACTTTGCTAATTACTCATGTGGTGTGCCACCTGCTCCTTTTTTTTCACTCATGGCAGACACTGTTCAGGGATTGTGACATAAGCCATCACTCTAAGTCTCCTTGCCTTAGGACACTGCTAATCAATCACAATCCTCCATTACTCTCAGCCTGAATTCTTCACCCGGCCAGATCTCACGGCTCTACTGGCAACTACTTGAAGGGAGCACTAGCCTGTGGTGCCCCAGTCTCCTCCTGAACAAAAGCATGGCCTGGGTGTGGCTGCCCTCCTCCCCTTGCCCATGGCTAATCAATCCCCTATGCCACCTCCCGCTCTTCCCTAACCACAGCAGGCATCGCTAATGGATCACGACTTGTGCCACCTTTCTTTACTCTTTGTCCATAGCAGACACTGCTGCTCCATCATGACTTCTCCTACTTCTCTACTCTCCCCTGCCAGGGACAGACACAGCTAATTGATCATGGTGTGCTCCACCTCCTCATCTTTGCGCACAGCAGATAGTGCGAACCAGCTATGGCCCCGGACACCTGTTCTTTGACTCTGTGCACACAGACAGTGGCATTGACCCCAGTGTTCCTGTCCCCTGAGCCCGGGGCTCACCTGTGCTCTTCACCTGGAAGTCAGTGCGGCGCTGCAGTGTGGATGGCAGCTCATTTAGCCGCAGGCTCAGCTGCCGTTTGAAGGGCGAGTTCTTCTGGCTGAGTGCTGGAAACCCACGGAAGGAGCCCTGGCGAACCAGCTGCTCCAGCGGGGCGTGGCGACGGGGGATGGCAGCTCCTGGGGTGCCTGCAGCCACTGGAGTGCCTGCCTCAACCTTCTCGCCAGGGGATGTGGTGGCTGGTGTCGGGGACACGTGCCCAGGCTGGGCAGGCCCCGGAGCCGCAGTGGGGGCAGCTGCTGCCTCTGCTGGAGACATGGGGGAGACAGGCGGTTAGACAGCTCACCTTGGCATGCGAGGCCGCTCCCACCTGATTCCCTTAATCGCCCCCCAAGGCTGCCTTCCTGACCCAATGTATCATGCCTCAAGACAGGCTGGTCAGAGCCTTGAATGTCGCTCACCCCCATCCAAATCAAGACCGCTTTTTCCAGGGTGCCCTTGAGGAAATGTCCCCGAACCTGACCTTCTGTGTCTTTAGCTTTCTGCCACCAACCTGTTTTCCTCTGCTGTTCCTCCTGTTTTTCCCTTTGAGACCTTCTGTCTCCTTTTCTGACTAATTTAATAGACACTTATTTGGTGCACGACCAATGTGCCAGGCCTTGTTCCAAGTCCTTTGCGATTATTAATGCATTCAACCTTTACAACTACCCAATGAGGTCAAAACCACCAGTACCTGCATTTTACAGATGGGGAAACTGAGCCCCAGCAATGGTAAATGATTTGCCTAAGTCAGGGCTAGCAAGAAGCAGGCTGACTCTGGAGTTGGTGGTCCAAACACTTACCCTAACCTGTCTCTCCTTCTGGCTTGGTCTTTCCACCTCATGCTGTCTCCGTCTGTCATGCTGTTTGTTCTTCTCTCTGTCTCTCTACCTCCCACTATTCTTCCCACCTCAAGTACCTCCTCCGGTTGCTACCCATCCTTCTAGACCCAGCTTGGCCACTTCTTCCTCTGGGGAGCTTTCAAGGCTCTCCAGCCCCTCAGCCTGGGCTCTACCACTCTGGGACTATCCTCTGAGGGACACCTGCCATCCCACTTGGCACAAAGATGTGCTCTTCAATGGCAGGGTCCCCTCACCCCTGTCAGTACACAAATGCCCACCCACCCTCCAATCAGGGTCGCACCCAAGCTGCAGCCTGAGGGCCAGTGAGATTAAACTCAGGCCCCAGAGGGCAGGGAAGTCTCCCAGCGTTTCCTCCCCCATCTTCCGAGTTGAGGTGGTGACACTCTCAGCCACGCCTGGCCCAGGACGGTGGAAACAGCCTGAGACAGGTTGGAACCAGGAAACTTCCCCTGCCCCACCCCCCAATCCCTTCACTGTGTGACCTCAGGAAGTCTCCTCCACTTTCCCAATTGTAAACCCGAGATAAACATCCCTCTGCTGCGCCCCCTACACCACCCTGTGCCTCCTCCAGAGGGTCAGCTGGGGCAGTAAACGTTCCCCGCTTTGTAATCGGACACAGGCTCGGCAAACAACTCCGTGCAGCGCGCACTGCTCTGCTCCAAAACTGGCGCAAGCGCAGCGCCTCCGCCCCCCACCCCCCACCCCCGCGGACCGCGCCCAGGGTCAAACCGGGCAGCACGTGCTCCGTAGATCGCAACGCACTCGGTGAGCTCTCGTTTGCTGTGTGCAGCTGTAAAGTGCTCTCTGCAGTGCAAGGTGCCTGGAAACTCTAATGTCCTCTGGAAACAGCAAAACCCTCTGCCACCTCTAAAGCATATCCAGTCTTTGTAAATTCTAGTCTCCTATATTAACAGTGAAGCAGCGTCTGCACACTGGGAAGGGCCGGGTATGGACCCGGTGTGTGTGCCTTGTAAAGGACAAAGCACCCACAGATCAGGCCCTCTGCTAACTTCACTTTGTGATCTGCTTTGCCGATAATAGAATTCTTTGCGGATTCTGACAATGTAAACAGTAAAATACTTTGTAAGTTGCGCAGAACTGTACATTTGTAAAGAGGTTTATAAATGGTCACGTAGTTTACACATAAGAACATACTTTGTAAATTCTTGATATTCTAGTAAGTGATAAAAACTTCTGTTTTCCTAACTTTTTAGTTAGAAATATTTTAAACGTACAGAAAAGATGTAATAATGGAACAATGAGCACGCAGCGTTAACAAGGTACCATATTTGCTCTCTCCTTCCTTCCATAACTTTTTTCTACATTTAAGAGTAACTTGCAGTCACCTTCACTCAAAATCCTTCAGCATGTGTCTCCTAAGAATGAGGACCATCTCCTGCACAACACAGTGTCATTTCTCACTTGAGGAATTTAACACGAGTACAACACGATTAGTCCCATTCCCCCAACGGTCCTAATCATGTCCTTTGTAGATATTCATACATATATATGCATATACATAATCCAGCATCTAAGTCAGGACCACCCACCACATTTATTAATATCTGTCAAAAATCTTTAGCCTCCTTTAATCTGGAACACTTCTCAATGGTAAATTCTTTGTAAATTTTAAGCGATGTTTTCCAAAAATTTAAAAACTAGAATCTACAGAAAAGAAAAATTAAATTACATTGTGAATGTTGGAGTTTATCAGATATTTTTCAGACTTTCTTGATGGCAACCTGGAGTAAAAAATACCTTTTACGTGGCAACCCATCCCACATACGCACACACAGATACACGCACATGCAAATGTACACCGTGTTTTGCTGTGTATAATGTGCACCCAAGTCTTTGGCCCAAACTTTCCGGGAAAAAAGAAATCTTTTGTTTTAATTTTTAATTCAATTTTTTATTTATTGTATTTAGAAACAAAACAGATTATCATATATCCAGGGTATTATCTTGCATACGGATACTGTTATTTTTTTCTAGAGTTACACTTTGAACACACACGTGTAAATGAAGGAATTAAAAACATTTATATAGATAACACCAGTAAGTATTACCCATATATAATGCACATCCTTATTTTTCCCTCAAAAATTTGGGCAGAAAGGTGCACATTAATCATGGCAAAATACAGGGTATACTGAAATAAAAGTATCATTAAACTATACTTACCCTTACTATATTTGATTACTCGGGTGTTTCCTCTTTTACTTACTTATTTATTTTTATTGTTGTTCGTGTACAGTTGCGTCCGTTTCCTCCCACTGCTCCCCCCACCCTAGCCGTCCCCATCTCCCACCCATCACTCCGGTGTTTCCTGTTTCATTTTTTCCTACACAGTTTGAAAAGCCTGGGACTTCCGTGAGTTGGCAGGTCATAAAGCACTTGGTGAGCTTTGCTGGGCTCTGTGGCCTATGGAATATTGCCCCAAAACTCCTTAAACTAACGCGAGCTTTATAGACTGTAAGCAAACATTGCGGCGCGTCCTCTGCTTTGCAAACTGTTCCTGTGCCTCTAAAGCTTTCCCTGTAAACCGGATCCTGAGCCCCCCCCGGGCCCACTCCGTGCCCTGCTCTGCCCTCCGGGCAGCACCCACCTTTCTTTTTATCCAGGGCCTCTCGCTCAGTGGGCCGCCCACCCCCAGACAGGCGGAAGGAGCCCTCCCGGGCGAAGCTGGTGCGGCTGGCATCGAAGGTGGCCGTGACCCCACATTCCTTCTCCCGCCGCTGTTTCCGCTCCAGGCAGGCGGCAAAAGCGCAGCCCACAGCGTGGCTCAGCCTCTCGCCCTGTGGGAGGAGGTTGGGGGGCAGGGGTTAGAGACGCTGAGTTGTGCAGACTGGACATCACAGGCCCTGGGCTCCAGCAGTTAGGTGCTGGGTGACCGGGGCAGTCCTTCCACCTCTCTGGGCCTCTGTGAATACCTGCACCTAGAGGGATACGAATGGTAGCCCTGGGTGAAAAAAGCCAGGAACGAGAGTTCAATAATACGGAGATTCCTCAAAAAATTAAAAATAGAGTTGCCACACGACCCAGCAATCCCACTTCTGGCTATTTATCTGAAGAAAACAAAATACTAGTTCAAAAACATATACACCCCCCTGCGTTTACCGCAGCATTGTTGGCACTGGCCAGAGCAAGGGAGTCAGCCAGGCGCCCACCAACAGATGAACGGATGAGGAAGATGTGGTACACGGATACAGTGGAATATCCCTTGCCGGAAAAAAGAATGAAATCTTGCCATTTGCAACAACATGGACGAACATGGAGGGAATTATGTTAAGTGAAAGAAGTCAGTCAGAGAAAGAAAACAACGATTTCACTTACCTGTGGAATCTAAATAACAAAATAAATGAATAAACAAAACAGAAACAGACCCACAGATAGAACAAGCTGGTTTTGCCAAACGGAAGGAGGGTGGGGAGATGGGAATAAAAAAAAGAAAAAGAGTACAATACTGTGAGCCTCCATTTGTGTTAAGCTCTGAAAGAGACAAAACTCCTCTACTGTGGGGAAGTAGGAGCGGTGGCTGTCTCCTCGGGGAGGGGAGGACGGCGGGTGGTCGTGTTCTGGAGTGCGACAGGGTTTGGGGTTCCAAAGGTGTGTGCGGCTGTCAAAACTCAGCAAAAGTGCATCTAAGGTTTGTGGGCGGCATGTGCTTCTTTCAAAATAAAAAAAGCTGGGGGGCCACTCTGGCCACCCCCCTGGGCTGGTCTCCCTCAAACTCTGACTGTGCGCTCAGCTCAGTACCACGGGGGCAACCACGAGGCCAATATGATCCCAAGAGCAATGGCCAGATCAGGGGGTTCAATCCATTCTTCAGGCTCAATGATCCAAGGTTAATTACCTGAATCAACCAAGGCCCACCTGGGAAGGAGTGAAAGAACAACTAGAAGAGAAAGGCTCCAAAGCACTGGCTGAATTTGAAGAAAAAAAATGAATGAGAACTGGAGGAAAGACTTAGCAAAATACAGGAAGAAATTAGTAAGTGGAAGTGGGAGCTCATCCAAAAAACAGACAAAATGAAAAAAGAAAAGAGGAAAGACATCTGGTAGGCATTTATCTTCTCCTTCAAGCTCAATTCTTCCAGCAGTTCTTCAGATTTGGTGCATGTGGACAAGAAACAAGGAACAATGGAAAGAAGAAACCACTCACACAGATCTCTAGAAAGCTCCATGTCAGAGATGGAGTCAGACAGTAAGGAGAGTTTAAAAAAAGGAAGAGAGCCCTGGCCGGTGTGGCTCAGTGGATTGAGCACCAGCCTGAGAACCAAAGAGTCGCCAGTTGGATTCCCAGTCAGGGCACATGCCTGGGTTGTGGGCCAGGTCCTCAGTGGGGGGCGTGCAAGAGGCAACCACACATTGATGTTTCTCTCCTTCTCTTTCTCCCTCCCTTCCTCTCTCTAAAAATAAATAAATAAATTCTAAAAAAAAAAAAATCACTTTGCCTCTCAGTGCCTGAGCCTCCTCATCTGTAAAATGAGGTACTCCCCAACAGTCCCTACTTCACCAGGATTACGGCAAGAATTAGGTGAACTAACAGATGCAAGGCATATGACACAGAGAAATACCATAATATGCGTCAGTGTAAATGTATCCAGCCCAGGCTGAGCCCTGACTTGCATCCTTTTACAAAATCCTCAAACAATGCCAGGAGGCACACACTCTCATGAATCGGTGTTACAGGTGAAGAAACTGAGGCTCAGCTAATACACCCATCATGAGTGGCAGCACTGGGATTCTCGTAAGATCTGTCGGACTTCTGTTTCCTAACCAAGATGCTCAACCACCTCTTCAAGTTAAACCTGGGGACAAAAATCCTCAATAAAACAGCAGCAAACTGAACCCAGAATCATATTTTTTTAAAGATTTTTTTATTTAATTATAGACAGAGGGGAAGGGAAAGAGAGAGGGAGAGAAACATCAATGCATGGTTGCCTCTTGCATGCCACCCCCCATCCATTGCAAGGGGACCTGGCTTGCAATCCAAGAATGTGCCCTGACTGGGAATTAAACCAGTGACCCTTTGTTCACAGGCCGGCACTCAATCCACTGAGCCACACCAGCCAGGGCTGAACCCAGAAGCACATTAAAGAGATTATGTACCATGATCAAGTGAGATTTATCCCAGGAATGAAAGGCTGGTTCAACACATGGAAATTAATCAATGTAATACACATTCATAGAATAAAGGAAAAACCACATGATCATCTTGACTAATGCAGAAAATGCATTTGATACCCTTTCAGCATAGTGCCCTTTCAGTAGATACAATTGGCCTCCTCACACAACCAAAAGAAGGACAACAAATTTAAAAACAAAAAACAACCAGAATTGCCAGAAAATTGAACTGTACAGCAGTCCGACAACCAAGGAGTTAAAGAAGAAACATTCATTCAGACTGGTAGGTGGGGAGGAGACAGGCAGCCAGGATGGAGAGGATGCCCAGCAAGGTGGTCGCTGGAGGACCACGTGGTCCCAGATTTGCATGCAGATAAACCAGGAGGGACAACTAGGGAGAAAGACAGACTGCAAAACCCAAGGTTCCAGCACAGGGAAATAGAGCCTCAAAATCTCTGGCTGTAAAAACCTGTGGGGGTTGTAGCAGTGGGAGAAAGTTCCAGCCTCACAGGAGAGTTTGTTGGGGAAACCTACAGGGTCCTAGAAAGTACACAAACCCACCCACCCATGAATCAGCACCAGAAGAGCCCAATTTGCTTGTGGGTAGTGGAGGAAGTGACTGAAAGTCGGCCAATGGCCAAGCAAGCAGCATTGTTCCCTTTCTGACCCCTCCCCCACAGACAGCACCACAACTCAGTGACCGGGGTTGCCCCACTCTGGTGATACCCAAGGCTCCACCCCTTACTATGTAACAAGTGCGCCGAGACAAAGAAATATGGCCCAAATGAAAGAACAGATCAAAACTCCAAAAATAGAACTAAGCGATGAAGATATAGCCAACCTATCAGATGCAGAGTTCAAAACACTAGTAATCAGGATGCTCACAGAAATGGTTGAGTATAGTCGCAAAATAGAGGAAGAAGTGAAGACTATGCAAAGTGAAATAAAGAAAAATAGACAGGGAACCAATAGTGAAGGGAAGAAAATCGGGACTCAAATCAATGATTTGGAGCAGATGGAAGAAATAAACATTCAACCAGAACAGAATGAAGAAATAAGAATTCAAAAAATGAGGAGAGCCTTAGGAACCTCTGGGACAACTTTAAAAGTTCCAACATCCAAATCATAAGGGTGCCAGAAGGAGAAGAGGAAGAGAAAGAAATGGAAAACTTATTTGAAAAAATAATGAAGGAGAACTTTCCCAATCTGGCAAAGGAAATAGACTTCCAGAAAGCTCAGGAAGCTCAGAGAGTCCCAAAGAAGTTGGACCCAAGGAAGCACATACCATAATTACATTAGCCAAGATTAAATATAAAGAGAGAATTTCAGGAGCAGGAACAGAAGAGGAGACAGTTATCTACAAAGGAGTTCCCATAAGACTGTCAGCTGATTTCTCAGAAGAGACCTTGCAGACAAGAAGGGGTTGGAAAGAAGTATTCCAAGTCATGAAAGGCAAGGACCAACATCCAAGATTACTCTCTCCAGCAAAACTGTCATTTAGAATGGAAGGGCAGATAAAGTGTTTCCCAGATAAGGTCAAGTTAAAGGAGTTCATCACCACCAAGCTTTTATTATAGGAAATGTTAAAGGGACTTACCTAAGGAAAAGAAGATTTTCAAAACTATGAACAGTAAAAATGACAGCAAACTCACAACTATCAACAACTGAACCTAAAATAAACAAAAACAAAGACAAACTAAGCGAGCAAGTAGAACAGGAACAGGATCAGAGAATGGAAATCACATGGAGGGTCATCAGTGGGGAGGGGAAGAGGGGAGAATGGAGGAAAAGGTACAGGGAATAAGAAGCATAAATTGTAGTTAGAAAACAGACAGGGAGATTGAGAATAGTATGGGAAATGGAGAAGCCAAAGAACATATACGTACAGCCCACGGACATGAACTAAGGGGTAGGGAAAGCTGTTGGGAAGGGAGGTACAGGGTGAAGAGAAATAAAGGGGAGAAAAAAATGGGACAACTGTAATAGTATAATCACTAAAATATACTTTAGCACTGGCTGGTGTAGTTCAGTGGATTGAGCACAGGCCTTGCCAGTTTGATTCCCAGTCAGGGCACGTGCCTGGGTTGCGGCCAGGTCCCAAGTTGGGGGCATGTGAGAGCAACCACACAGTGATATTTCTCTCCCTCTCTTTCTCCCTCCCTTCCCCTCTCTATAAAAATAAATAAATAAAGTCTTTAAGAAATAATAAATAAAATATACTTTAAAAATTTCAATACCCTTTCATGATAAAAAACACTCAACAAACCTGGAATAGAGGGAAACTTCTTCAACCTGACAAAGGACGTTTATGAAAAAGTTGCAGCTAACATCATACTCAACGGTAAAATACTGAAAGTTTTCCTTAAAGTCAGGAACAAGATAAGAACGCCCATTTTTAGGAGTAAAAATAGCCTCTTCAACAAATGATGTTGGGAGACCCGGACAGCTACATGCAAAAAAATGAAACTCGATCAGCAACTTACACCATACAGAAAAAGAAATTCAAGGCGGATAAAAGACTTAAATATAGGCCATGATACCATAAAAGTCCTAGGGAGAACATGGGCAGGAAAATTTCAGATATCCCATGCAACAATATTTTCATAGATATGTCCCCTAGAGCAAGGGACATAAAGGAAATAATAAACAAATGGGATTTCATCAACATTAAAAGCTTCTGCATGGCTAAAGAAAACAGCATTACAGTGAAAAGAGAACCACTCGTATGGGAAAACATATTTGCAAACGATACTTCAGACAAGGGTTTGATCTCCAAAATATATTAAGAACTCACACAATTCCACTCCAGGAAGACAAACAACCCAATTAAAAAATGGGTAAAGGACCTGAACAGACACTTCTCCAGGGAGGACATACAGAGGGCCCAGAGACATATGAAAGGATGCTCACCATCACTAGCCATCAGAGAAATGCAAATTAAAACCACAATGAGATACTGATTCACACTGGTGAGAACGGCCATCATGAACAAATCAACAAACAACAAACGTTGGAGAGGTTGTGGAGAAAAGGGTACTGCACTGTTGGTGGGAATGCAGACTGGTGCAGCCACTGTGGAAAACAGTGTGGAATTTCTTCAGAAAACTGAAAATGGAATTGCTTTTTGACCCAGCAATACCATTGCTGGGATTATACCCTAAGAATCCTGAAACACCAATTCAAAAGAACCTATGCACCCCAATGTTCACAGCAGCAAAATTTACAATAGTCAAGTGCTGGAAGCAGCCTAGGTGCCCATGAGTAAATGAGTGGATAAAAATACTGTGGTACATTTACACAATGGAATGCTACAAAGCAGAAAGAAAGAAGGAACTCCTACCCTTCACAACAGCATAGATGGAACTAGAGAGTATTATGCTAAATGAAATAAGGAAGATAGTGGAAGAAAAATACCATATGATCTCACCTATAAGTGGAACCTAATCAGCAAAATGAACAAGGACACAAAATACAACCAGAGACATTGAAATAAAGAATAAACTGACAGTAACCGGAGGGGAGGGAGAGGGATAATGGGGGAAAATAGGGGAAGAGTCATCAAGGAATATGTATAAAGGACACATGGACAAAGCCAAAGGAGGGAGAATCAAGGGTGGGAGGTGGGGATGTGGGGTCAGGGGGGTGTGGTGGGGTGAAAATGGAGACAACTGTACTTGAATAACAATAAAACACACACTTACACACATAAAAGAATGTCCATTCTCATCACTTCTATTCAACAGTATACTGGAAGTTCTAGCCAGAGTAATAAGACAGGAAAAGGAAATAAAGGCATCCAAGTTGGAAAGGGAGCAGTAAAGTTATCTCTATCTGCAGATGACATGATCTTGCATGAAGAAAGCACTAAATAATCCACAAATTATTAGCGTTAATAAGTGAATTCAGCCCTGGCTGGTATGGCTCAGTGGATTGATTGCCAGCCTGTGAAGCAAAGGGTCGCTGGTTCAATTTCCAGTCACAGCACATGCCTGGGTCGCAGGCCAGGCACCTGGTAGGGGGGAGCATGAGAGGAAACCACACACTGATGTTTCTCTCCCTCACTTTCTCCCTCCCTTCCCCTCTAAAAATAAATAAATAAAATCGTTTAAAAAATTAAAAAATAAATTAATTCAGGAAAGGTTCAGAATACAAGATCAATAAAAATCAGTCACATTTACATACACTAGCAGTGAACAATTCAAAAATGAAATTAAGACAATCATTTCATTTGCAATAGCATCTAAAAGAACAAAATTGTTAGAAATAAATGTCACCAAGGAAATGAAAGACATAAATACTGAAAACTACAAAATATTACTGAAAGAAGCTCTGACTGGTATGGCTTAGTGGGATGGGCATTGCCTCAGAAACTAGTCATCAGTTTGATTCCCTGTCAGGGCACATGCCTGCATTGTGGGCCAGGTCCCTAGTTGGGGGCATGTGAGAGGCAATTGATTGTTGTTTCTCTCTCACATTGATGGTTCTCTCCCTCTTGTTCTCCCTTCCTTCCCCTCTCTCTCAAAATAAATAAAATCTTTTCAAAAATTACTGAAAGAAATTAAAGAAGACCTATGTTTATGGATTGAAAGACTTCATCTTATTAAAATGGCAATATTTCCCATAGTGATCTAGAGATTTAATGTAACCTCTATCAAAACCAAATGCACTCTAACAGAAATGAAAAAGCTAATCCTAAAATTTACATGGAATTGCAAGTGACTCAGAATAGCCAAACCAATTTGGAGAAAGAACAAAATAGAACTTACACTTTTCAATTTCAAAACGTAGCCTAAAGCTACAGTAATCAAAAAAGTGTGATAGTGGCATAAGGATAGACAAGTAGACCAATGAAAAAGAACTGAGAGCCCAGATATATACCCACACATCTATAGTCCATTGATTTTCTTGGAACTATTGGGGCCAAGACAATTCAATGGAGAAAAGATAGGCTCATTAACAAATGGCACTGGGACTACAGATATACATATGGAAAATGATGAAGATGGACCCCTACCTCACACCATTTACAAAAATTAACTCAAAAAGGGAATTCTGCCAAGATGGCGGTGTAGGTGGACGCACTTGCCGCCCGCACATCCAGAGTGTCTAAACAATGAATGCAGTAGCGAAAAATTAAACAACCAGAACGGACAGAGTCGAACTGAAGGGAAGTCCGACACCCAGGAGGTAGGAGAAGATGAACATCCAGGCCGGCCCCGCCCCCAGAGGCAACGTCACCCAAAAAGCAACCCAGGTTGCGGGCACCTGCGAGCTGACAAGTGCACCGAGATAAAGAGAATGAAAATGGCCAAAATGAAAGATCAGAACAAATTACAGCTAACGGATGACGACATAGTCAACCTATCAGATGCGCAGTTTAAAATGCTTGTAATCAAAATGCTAACAAAACTGGAAGATAGGTGGATGCAAATAATTGAACAGATGAAGAATACGATAAGGATAATGGAGGAAGATTTACAGGGAACCAACAGGAAAAAAAAGGAAGTTGGATCTCAAACCAATGGGGTGGACCAGAAGGAAGAAATAAGAATTCAAAAAAATGAGGAGGGTCTCAGGAACCTCAGAGACATTTGTAAACGACCCAATATCTGGATCATAGGGCTGCCAGAAGGACAAGAGGAACACCAAGAAATTGAACGTATTTTTGAACAGATAATGAAGGAAAACTTCCCAGATCTAGCAAAGGAAATAGGCTTCCTGGAAATCCAAGAAGCTCAGAGAACCCCAAAGAAGCAGGACCCAAAGAGGAACACACCAAGGCACATCATAATTACATTACCCAAGGTCAAGAATAAGGAAAGAATCTTACAAGCAGCAAGAGAAAAAGAGACAGTTACCTACAAAGGAATTCCCATAAGACTGTCAGTGGATTTCTCAAAGGAGACCTTCCAAGCAAGAAGGGGCTGGAGAGAGAGATTTCAAATCATGAAAAGCAAGGGCCTACAACCAAGAATAATCTATCCAGCAAAACTTTCATTTGGAATAGAAGGGCAGATAAAGTGCTTCTCAGATAAGGTCAAGTTCAAGGAGTACATCATCATGCAGCCTCTACTATATGAAATGTTAAAAAGTTTCGTATGAGGACTCAGGAGCGAAGGCACCGAGGCCAGATCAGCTACTGGGGAATTCAGATCAGTCACAGCCAAGACGCTTCTGAGGTAAGCAAGCAAAATACAACCAGAGA
>PVJI01014379.1:0-44344 GCA_004026765.1 Micronycteris hirsuta
CAAGTAGCATAAATGGGAGGTAGACAACAGACAAGGGGAGGTTAGAACAGTATAGGAAGTACAGGAGCAGAAGGACTTATGTGTATGACCGATGGACAAAACTAAAGGGAGGGGAAAGGGGGGTAAGGGGGAGGGGGGAAAGGAAGGGGGGAAATGGGGCAACTGTAACAGCATAATCAATAAAATATAGTTAAAAAAAAAAGATAGCATACTTATCCACAAAGAATGGGAGGTTTTTGCTCCAAAATCCTAAGGACCTGTGCTGTGATTCATCAACAGGCTCCAAACAGCAACTCTATCAGCCACTGGCACTTCAAATACCATTGGATCGGCTGGGTTATATGGTACAAGTAGCAGAGCATCTTGCACAGAAGCTTGGACCTGTAGCAGAGCCTTCTCTTGTTCTGAGACCCTCTCAAAACCAGAAGCTTTTTAGATCACTTGGTAAATGGGCTGAAGAAGTACACTGAAATGAGGAATATGTTGGCTCCAAAATCTAAAAAGGATCCCTAGGCATTGTGCCTCTTTATTTGGTTATAGGAAGACCCAGTTGCAACAACTTATCCTTTACATTAGGAGCATATCTCTCATTTCACTGGACTCCCAGAAACTTCACCTAGGTAGAAAGAGACTCATCAATTCCATTTCCCTGGAACCTGGAGACCCAGCACCTCCGCTTCCAGGAATATATCTAACTATAATACATATGTTCATCAAAAGATTTATACTAGAATGTTCATAGTAGCAATGTTGGTAATAGTCCCAAACTGGAAGCTGTCCAAATGACCATCAACAGTATAGTGGATAAGTAAACTGTGGTATATTCATTCATTGAAGTGCCATATAGCGGTGAGAGTCAGTGATGTACAATATTGATGAATCTTACATAAGGAGCCAGGCACGATAAAGTACATTTAAATTACTTACATTTAGTACAAAAATAGGCAAAATTAAACTAAGATGGAAATCACTATAGCGGATGTCCTTGTTGGAGACTGGGTAGTAACTGGAAAGGGTTATGAGAGGGAATTCTAGGATGCTGGTAGTATTTTGTTTTATTACTGGATGCTGATTATATTGGTGTGTTGTTTATGAATACCCATAAAGTTGTACAGCACACATATGTGTACATTTCTGTGTGTATCCTATCCTTCAATAAAAAGTTAAAAAATAAAAAGACACTTCTCTTAACTTGATCTTTCTGGCCTTCATATTGGTTTCTGACATCAGGTAATGTCACAATTTTGGGTTTAAGTATCCAACAAATCAAAACTAAAATGTGTCTAGGAAGTTCTGTGAGAGTTCAGAAGAAAGTTTTTAGTTTAATTCTCAGAGACCCACTGATGCATGTTGAACCAATTGTGCCACCTTCTGGCTTCTTTCTAGGCTCTCACCTCATTTACCAGACTCCTTGTTTCAATAATTAATTCCCTTTCAACCTCTGGCCACTTGTCTCTGCCTTTCCTTTAGTAAAAATAGCAAAGCCCCAAGCTAACTAGTGATCATGTTATTTTAAACATGCAGCAGCCTATTTTTAGTCCTGGCATTTAACGTTTTAGCTAGTTTGGCAGTAATCTAATCAGCACTGCAGGGTGAAGCTCACTTTTGATGGACTAGGAATCCTGTTCAGTATGCTGCATGTTCACTAATGACTGGCACTGTGCTGATTAAAGAACAAATTTGGTGAAAGTGAACCACTAGAGGAGTCCAGAAGAGATTGATGGAGGAGGTGTGTGGGTAAGCAGAGCTCCAAGAATGGTGACAGCCAGATAGGATGGCCTTAGGGTCTAGTCCAAGCTTTCTGATCACCTGCATCAGAGTCACTGCAGACCTGGTAAACAACACTCTAGAGATAAGGTCCAGGAGCCTGCAATTTGATGCATTCTCAAAGTGATTCCAACAAGCACTGACATTTGAGAACTATATAATGATCTAGTCTCTTTTGTTCATTTTACATAACAAAAATGACCTAGCCAGATCAGTAAGTGACTTGCTCAAGTTCACACAGCTGATTACTGGCAGAATAAGAACTACAACTTAGCTTTCTTGATTCTCAGTAGTTTAACTGGGTGGCTGTAAAATAGGGGTTGGGGAAGGTAGAGCAGATAGGGCTCTGAGTTTCCTAGTTCATCCAGACAGAGCAGCTTTGCCTCTCTTTGCTTCATACATTGGGCTTCTGTATTCTGTTTAAACAGAGTTGTTTGTTGTTTTTTGGTTTTGCTTTTATTTCTGGTTGGTTTTTTTTTTTTTATTTTGTTTTGTATTTTTTGCCAAGAAGAGTTGGGACAATAATTGCTTAGTACTTCTTGCAGTTACTAGTAATGGATTTCTAAAATGTTGGCACTTTAATTTGACCAACATGCATGTAATAGGCACCACAGTATTACCTGGGGATGAAGCACAGCATTAGCCCTCCAGGGCTTACAGACTAGTGATGAGCTAAACCCCACGGTCTTCTCTGTAAAGTGATAAACTGGAAGTGGAATGAGGCACTGCTGGAACCCAGAACTTTGCTTTGAAGTGTCAGGGAAGACTTTCAAGCTAACAATACCTTTTGGAAAATTAACAAAACCTGTGGCTATTCTTATACTAAGATTTTAAGATTTCTATCTTATTTTTATCTTCAAAAAGAGGTGATAAATGGCATGTTATACATTTCTATCTCAAACTAAAAATAGGATAACAGCCTTTATTTTATACATGTATATAAAATTATATGTAATAGTGAATGAACGTTTGTAGTTTTAGAGAATTATAGCAGGTAGAAGTATCATACAGCAATGAAATGGAAAAAGATTTGAGTATCTGAGGGATGGTAGTAGAAGTCAGTTAAGAGTAGGACATCACTCTGTGCCCCTGCCCCCCTCCCCCCCCCAAAAAAAAAAACTGGCTGGTGTGGCTCAATGAATTGAATGCTGGCCTGTGAACTGAAAGGTTGCTGGTTTGATTCTCAGTCAGGGCACACGCCTGGGTTGTGGGCCTGGATCCCAGTTGGGAAGGTGTGAGAGACAACCACGTATCTTTCACACATTGATGTTTCTTTCCCTCTCTCCCCCCAAACCTCTCTCTCTCTTAAGAAAAAAAAAAGATCAGGACATTTCTAAATCCAAATCTAGCTCTGTCACATGAGCAAATTCCTTAAATCCTCTGAATTTTACCCTCTTGTCTGTAAAATTGTCATTAATAGTAGCCTTGCCTTATAGAATTGTTGCAAGGGTTAGAGATAACCTATGTAAAGTGTCTGACATATAATAATCACTCATTATGCAGTAATTATTGTGTGCCTCTATAGGCTAGGTTAATTTCTGAAGTTCTAGCTTACTATATTTCCCTTTTCCCTTTGAAAGCTTTGATTCCTTTGTTTTCATTAAATTGCAAAGAGCCTAAAATATATTATGTGGTTATTGTATTTGATAATAAATTGGTTATGCTATCACATATAAAGAATATAGCAGGTAAGTGTCTGTAGTCTTTGACACAGACCCAGTGATCTAGTACAAATACAGAGGTGAAGTATGCCAGTTAGTTCCTTGGGGAAAAAGAAATCTCACTAGTTTGACATCATGGAGACCTTTTAAGACTGTTGATTTGGTGACATGTAGCTATAGAATAAAAAGAAAAAGTTCTGCAGTTTAACAAGTCCAATGGAGGCATAGATGCTTTCATAGAGCTCTATGTACAACCCTTTGGGGTACATGGGGAAGGTGGGAAATGCTCTGCAGGATGATCTGAAGTCTCCAGGGGCATCCTGAGCATCAGCATCAATAAACACACAGAGGCCTCCCTCAGGTAGTTAAGGAACTGAACGTAGTTATGTTCAGCTGGAATGGAGGTTGGACTCTCTGAGAGTGAGCTGTCAGTAGTAATCAGGGGTCAGGTTATGGAGAGCCTCCTAAGCCCTACTGATTTTGATTTTATCCTGGTCAAATTGCTCTTTAATTAGATCATTCTGGCTATGAATGTGGAGTTGTCTTGGAAAGAAGTGAGCCTGGAAGCAGAAAGATCAGGTGGGAGTTTTACAAAAGTTATGATGAACAAAGTTGAGAAAATAAGCATCTGAATTGGTGTATCTCAGAGTGTGGTACTCAGACCACCTGTGGAGTTTATAAATAAGGCATATTCCTCATTACTGCATCAGCAATCTGGTCAGGAGTTCTTGGATTTGAGAACTGGTTTACACCGAAAATGTTTGTTGGTGTAATAACCAGGGCTTAGTGACTGACTAGGTAGTGAGAGAGGACAGTTAGAGGATGAATCCCAGGTCTCTAGTATTGTAGTTTCAGAAATGACACATTCTAAGTGATGTCAAGGGGAAAATACAGGGCATGATTTTGGATGTATATATTAAAGCTGAGGAGGGGTAGCTAAAACTGTGGTTGGGTGGGATGATTACCCACTTGGGAAATTAATCAAAATTTGGAGTGGAGAGGATGACTGTTGCCAAATTCTTTAATAAATGAGCAGACAGTGTCTGAAGTCAGTAAAGAACAATAATGAGGAATAGAGAGGATAGAATAGCCAGTGCTTCCCAAATTTTAGTGTACTTATGAGAATTGCTTGAGGATCTTGTTAAAAATGGAGATTTTGATTCAGTGTGTCTGAAAGGAAGCCCAAGATTCTAATAAACTCCTGGGTGATGATAATATTACTGGTCCATGGACCACACTTTGAATGGCAAAGATTTAGGTCTCTGATGTTCAAACTTAGCTGCACATCAGACTTTCCTGGATATTTGAGTCCCTTGCCCAGAGATTCTGAGCAAACTGCTATGGAGTATGGCCGGCCTGGATATCAGGACATTTAAAAGTTCTGTTAATTCTAAGGTACAACAAATTTTGAGAACCATTGATATAAATAGGCTGATTAGGTCAGGGAGTAAGGTGTATCATATGAAAGTGACAATAGGAATAAGTAAAGCTGGTTCCACTCTGGATCTCCGGATACAAGATTGGGAGGCGGGGCAGGGTAGGGGTAGGCCCCAGAATCCTGTATTGGGAAAAATCTGGGCTCAGTTAAAACAAAGAGTAGGAGAATGCAGAGGAAGGGTGGATGGGGAAATATGTGGGACTTCGGCTTGGGTGGTAGCTAAGGAGGACAAGGATGATTTACTCCGAGTTACAAGGCTGGGGTCAGAAGCCTTGTGATAGCCACTGACATCCATCTTTGCTGGGCTTCTCCCCACTGGAATATTGTTGAGCAGGTCTTTCAGTGTCTCCAAAGAAGTGTGTCCTCAGCAGGTCCAGGAAGGAGTGGGCCAGCTATTCCTCTGCACTTTTTTTTAATGGACCCTGAATTTGTTTCCTAAGGCTTGATGGGGTGAAACTAGAGTGGTCTGGGTATCAAGAGCTCTCTCCCCAAAGTGTGGTTATTAATCACTATTGGACACCTGTTTGTGATGTATATGAAGTAACTGATTGTTATATTTTTTTTCCTGCAGATATTATAATAAAAACAAATGGCAGGATGTAACAACTGTGGCTGAATTTTTACCACATTGAAGACATGAGTGTGAAGTCAAAGTCCATAAAGCAGAATGTCTGCCTGAAATTATATCAAATTCAAAAATCAGACTTCTCTAATTCTTTGTGATATATCCTAGTGTTAAAATTCTGATAGTCTTACAAATTACGTTTAATCAGATAAACATTTTTCTGTATGTTCATAAATATATGTATTTGTATTGTAAAATAAGAAAAAATAGCTTATATTAGAGGACTGTACACTAAATAGATGATTTCAACTATTTATAAAGAGCCAACACCAGAGCTCTGTGTAACCTCCTTTGATTGTTTTTCCCCAGAGTTTATCCTTTGTATCGGTTGAAATTAGTAAAGTTGTTGAAGCACTAAAAATGAAAATGCTTATATTACAAACTATTTTTAACAGAACTTAATTGAAACCACATGAGTGAGAGAACTAATTTCAGGTCTGACTGAAAGAAACTCTACACTCAAGGTTTGCTGAAGCAGGGAATGTATAATATGTACAATAAATCATGTAGACAACAGTGTGGTGATGTCCGGAGGGAAGGGGGAGTGGGGGCTGGGAGGAGGGGCCCAAAGTGGGGGGAAATAAGGACATCTGCAGTAGTGTCAACAATAACAATAAAGAAAAAATAAATCAGACACTAAATATTTAGAATATCACCTTATCCCCAGACAACCTTCTTTAGCTAATACTATCTGTAGGATTTTTTTTTTTGGTACTATAACTTCTCACATCTCAACAATGCCCTTCTTACAAAGCAGTGATTCTGTTGTCAGTTAACATAGTACAGTTGTACAGTTGTGTAACTGTTAGTGAGATTTTAACTTTGATGGTTTTACTAGTGTTGTTGTATCGATACATAAAAGTAAATAAGAGTCCAATTTTTGAAGCTGTTTCCATAAGAAAGAAAGTTTTAAAAGTGATTAATTTGAGGTTATGTAATCTATATAGTATTTATTCTTAAATGAGTCCCATAAAGATATTCTTGCAAATGATTTGACAAGGCCTTAAGACACTAACAGCACTATTTGGGATTTTTGTTTTACATTTTCATCTGCAGGTGAAATACGGGAAAATTTTTAGGAAATGCAGAAAAGATCATTAATGATGGTGGTTGGAACCAAATTTAGACCTGAATTCTAAATCAGTACTGAACTAAGTCATTAACTCTTGTGGTAGTTTTAAAAGCAAAAATATGATAAGCAGAAGGGGAAGAGGAAATTACATAGAAGGCCTGTTTCCTGCCTTCAAGGACTTTGAAATCCAAGGGCAGGAGAAGAGAACTATAACAGATTACTTGATAGTTTAATCAGGTGGTAGGTTCCAATGAGAAAGAATGATACCCGATTCTTAGACTTGAGCATAGTGGGGCTAGAGGAAGTAAACATTTGATAGTTTCATATTGCCGTTAAGGAAAATATAGCTCAGAGATAAATACTTGGCTGGGATCATGTGCTTTAGAAAGTTGACAGAGCCAGAATTTCAAGGCAGGACTATTTGAGTCCAGTGTTTGTTTGTTTGTTTGTTTGTTTCTGTATCATCAGCTAGAATGCAGGGAAAGGTGGGAAGAGGAAAGGAGCTGCAATCATTGTTCAAGGCTTAGGGGTGGATGATGTAACTTTAATTATGATTAAGAGGAAGGAAAGTAGAATAAGCCTGCTTGCTGTCTGGCAGACATGAGAGGTCCACAGAGGATTCCTGTTGACAAGTCCTAGGAGAAGGTGTACTCTTACCTCATACCTGTGAGTAGGTCTCAGAGGTCTTTCAGTGACCCTCCCTGGAAGAGTATCAAAAAAAGATGTTCATCTGTTCTGGAGATAGTTTTCATCGCATTTTCAAAATGGTCTGTGGTCTTAAAAAGGTCAGCGATTGGACTGGATCCTTTACTTCAGCATATAACTAATTTAATTTTTAAGCATTTAAAATTTTATTTTCAAATTATACTTCGTGAAAAAAAATTGGGTCACAAGTACCTACAAAATTCAGTTAAAAATGCATGAAAGACCAGGCATGATGTAATTTCCATTAAATTTTAAAAAATATTTTTATTTTTAATCACAGTTCACATACAATATTATATTAGTTTCACGTGTACAACATAGTGGTTAGAAAAAAGGTGATCATCCCCATAAATCTAGTTCCCATATGATACCATACATTGTTATTATAATATTATTGACTGTATTCCCTATGCTGTACTTTATATCTCCATGACTATTTTATAACTACTAATTTGTACTTTTTAATCCCTTCCTCTTTTTCACCCATCCTCCCAACGGCCTCCCATTCAGCAATGATCAGAATGTTCTCTGTATCTATGAGTTTGTTTCTGGTTTTGTCTTCATTTATTTTGTTAAGAAAAGCTAAAGGAGTTCATTACCACCAAATCAGTATTACAATAAATGTTAGAGAATTCTTTAAGAAGAAGAAAAGATTAAAAATATGAATAATAAAATTCCAATAGCTGCATATCTATCAACAATTACTTTAAATGTAAATGGATTAAATGCTTCAATCAAAAGACATTCTGTGGTTGAATGGATAAGAAAATAAGTTGGTTCCATATGCTGCCTACAAGAAACACACTTTGGACTGAAAGTCCCACACAGATGAAAGTAAAGGGATGGAAAAAGATATTTCATGAAAATGGAAAGGGGAAAATAAAAGAGCTGAAGTAGCAATACTTATACCAGACAAAACAGACTTTATTTTTTAAAGTATATTTTATTGATTATGCTATTACAGTTGTCCCAAGTTTTCCCACTTTGCCCCCCTACACCTGGCACCCCCATTCCCTCTGGCTATCCTCCCCCACTTAGTTCATGTCCATGGGTCATTCATATAAGTTCTTTGGCTACACCATTTTCTATGCTTCAACATATCCATGTCTATTCTGCACCTACCAATTTATACTTCTTAACTCCTGCACCTTTGCCCCCATACCCGCCTTCCCCCTCCCAGCTGATAACCCTCCTAATGATCTCCATATATAGGATTCTGTTTCTGTTTTGCTTGATTCCTTAGTTTGTTTTTTAGATTCAATTGTTGATAGTTGTGAATTTATTGCCATTTTAATGTTCATAGCTTTGATCTTCTTTTTTTAAAACAAGTCCCTTTAACATTTCATGTAATAATAATTTGGTGATGATGAAATCTTTCAGCTTTACCTTGTCTGGGAAGCACTTTATCTTCCCTTCCATTCTAAATGATAGCTTTGCTGGATAGAGTAATCTAGGTTGTAGGTCCTTGCTTTTCATCACTTTGAATACTTGTTGCCAGTCCCTTCTAGCCTGCAAAGTTTGTTTTGAGAAATCAGCTGACAGTCTTATGGGAATTTCTCTGCAGGTAACTATCTGCTTTTCTCTTGCTGCTTTTAAGATTCTCTCTTTATCTTTAATCTTTGGCATTTTAATTATAATGTGTCTTGGCATGCTCCTCTTTGTGCCCATCTTGTTTGGGATTCTCTGTGCTTCCTGGACTTGTATGTCTATTTCCTTCACTAAATTAGGGAAGTTTTCTTTCATTATTTTTTCAAATAGGTTTTCAGTTTCTTGCTCTTTCTCATCTCGTTCTGCCACCTCTATGATTCGAATGTTGGTACATTTGAAGTTGTCCCAGAGATTCCTTAGGCTATCCTTGTTTTGTAGGATTTTTTTTTCTTCTTCATGTTTTGATTGAATGTTTTTTTCTTCCTTATGTTCCAAATTATTGATTTGATTCTCAGCTTCATCCACTCCACTGTTGATTCCATATAAATTTTTCTTTATTTCACTTAGTGTAACCTTCATTTCTGCCTGGGCCCTTTTTATGCTGTTGAAGTACCCAGTGAGTTTCTTGCGTACCCTAATGACCAGTGTTTTGAACTCTGCATCTGATAGATTGCTTATCTCTATTTTGTTTAGTTCTTTTTCTGAAATTTTGTTCTGTTCTTTCATTTGAGCCATGTTTCTTTGTCTCCTCATTTTGGCAGATTCCCTATGTTTGTTTCTATGTATTAGGTAGAGCTGCTTTGACGCATAGCCTGTTGTAGAAAAGTGCAGTGGTAAGTTGGATGGGGGTAATCGGTGGGCCAGGACAATCTGTGTGAACTAGGTTGATGGAGTCTCCGATATGATGTTGCCCCTCTGTCGCTCTCTTTGGGAAAGGGCTCAGAAAGAGGGCAATGGCTGCTGCCTGTACTCTGGAGTTTTGTCCAGGAGTACGCTGTCCCACAGCACTTGCCCTAATGCCAGACACTTCAGCTTCTCCCTGTGTGCCACCGGTGCCCTTCCAGATGCTGCCCTGGTGCTGGAGCCTAGAGGGAGTGATTCTGCATAAGTCCTAAATCTTTTAAGGGCCTTTAAGAGTAGACTCCTGAGAATCCCACAATTTCTTCTGCCACCCCAACCCCTGCTGATTTTACAGCCAGAAGTTATGGGGACTGTCTTTCTGGTACTGGAACCCTGGGCTGGGTTGTCTGAGGTGGAGCTGGGATACCTCAGGAGTCAGGTTTTTATCCCAATTTTTACCAAACACATGGGTGTGGCACCGCCCAATCTGAGTCTCTGCCTCTTGGTGCATCTCCACCTCTCTGCCCCTCCTACTCATCTAGATGAATGTGACTTCTTTAATTCCTTGGTTGTCAGACTTCCATACAACTCAATTTTCTGAGATTCTTGGTGATAGTTGTTTTGTAGTTTAGTTGTGATTTTTGCTGTGATTGTGTGAGAAGGTTAGCCTCCATCTTGACCAGAAGTCTTGTATACATCTAATAGAATTCCAGGAGAGGAATTGGAGCCTATTTATTCATATTGAAGGTAAAAGTTCGATTCCTTAAAAACACTGATCATGATCTGTAATAACTTGTTTGCTTATTTACTTGTTAGTTTCTTAAGGGTGAAGGTTGTACGTGTTTTGTTTGTTGATGTATTCTTAGCACCTGTAAGATAGTAGGTGCTTGATTTCACCATCTCTGTTAGATTATTTCCAGCAGCGTACAAAATTCTGTAATATCTTCCATCTTAACAAAGAAAGAAAAAACCCAATTTTCCCTCTTCTCATCTCCTGTTAATCCTTATTTCTGTGCTTCCTATCTAAGCAAAAAGAGGAGGTGTCTATACTTGCTTTACTTATTTCTCTCTATCCTTTCTTTTTGTAACCCACTCCATTCAGGCTTTTGCTCATGTGATTCCATTAAAGCTGTTTTTGTCAAGATATGCATATTGACAAATCTTCAATTTTCAGCAACATGAACAAGGAAGTTAATCCCATCCTTGTTTGGGGGACATTTTTTTTTTATCTTGTCTTACTATTTCTCCTTCTCATTCTTCTTTGCTATGTCCTTCTCTTCAAAAGCTGTGTTACCTTTTTCGAGTCTTAGTTCTTGACCCTCTTCTGAATATGCTTTCTTGACATATAAACTCATCTATTATTTTAAATTCTGTGTCTGAGCTGATGACTCCTAATTTCCTCCTTCTAATGTTGGCTTCTGTATGTATAAGGTGTGTCCAGAAAGTATCCAGGCATGTACTATGAAAAATAGAGACATTTATTGAAGAAGATACAAGATGCAAGAAACATTTTACATAGGACAATGATGCCTCAGTCCCCTTCGAAGTAGGCACCTTGGGACCTCACACAGTTCTCCCAGTCGCCATCAGCTTCCCTGTCATATTTTCTTGAATGTTGTCGATGGTCTGAAATCTCCTCCCTTTTGAAGATGATTTTAGTTTTGGGAAAAGCCAGAAGTCACAGGGCGCCAAATCTGGTTCTGCAGAGTGGCTGAGTCACCTGGGTGATTTGATGTTTTGCCTAAAAACTCTGCACAAGCCCTGGCTGGTGTAGCTCAGTGGATTGAGTGCGGGCTAGGAACCAAAGGGTCCCGGTTTGATTCCCAGTCAGGGCACATGCCTGGGTTGCAGGCCAGGTCCCCAGTGAGGGCCATGTGAGAGGCAACCATACACTGCTTTTTCTCTCCCTCTCTGTCTCCCTCCCTTCCCCTCTCTCTAAAAATAAATAAATAAAATCTTAAGGAAAAAAAAAAACTCCGCACAAGACATGATGCATGACTGAGCATGTTGTTGTGATGAAGTTGCCAATGACCAGTTGCCTGTAGCTGCGGCCTTCTGAATCATCTGAATAGTTGCTGTGGAGGAATGTTCAGCATAATGCAAATTTTGATGAAGATTTGTTGCTCTACTTGCTCAGTCATTTTGAATGCAATGGCCACACAGTACACATGGTCACTCAGTGGCACTTCTACCACCCCCACTGACTTGTACAGTGATGTTATCATTGTTCACGCATGTACATTCCAGTCTACTCTCCTTGGCTACCAGGTTACATCGATGTTGTACAAACCGTTCTTGTTATATTAACAATGGTTGGACTTTTTTCCAGACAGATCTAATATGTTCTCAGAATTTCCACGTGGATGTCTAATAGGCAATTCAAACTCAATACATGCAAATTTAATAGGCTCGATTTTCTTCTTAAAACCTGTGCTTTTCTTGATCTTTTTTTAAAATCAGGAAATTACTTCCATTTACTTATTTAAGGCAAAATCCTAGGAGTCAGTCCTTGATTTCCTTTCCTTCACTCCTATTAGAAGTCCTGTTAGCTGTATTTCTAAAATAATGCCCATTAGCCACCATCAGCTCTTGCCTAAATTATACAGTAGCCTACTAGACGGTTCAGCAGCTTTCATCACACTTACCTAATCTCCTTCCCATGATTTACAAGATCCTACATAATCTGGCCCCTTACAGTTTTCTAGCCCTATCGCAAACATTCCTCTGACAGAGTATACTTAGCAACTCTGGCCTCCTTTTTCTCCTTTAAACAGGTCAAACCCTTTCCTGCCTTGGAGACTTTATACTTTTTCTTCTCTCTGCCAGAATGTTCTTGACTACCTTCTTCCCATGCTAGTTCCTTTTTATTCCTTCTTTATACCTCTGTTCAGATTCTACATTTTTAATGAGGCCTTTCCTGACAACCCTATCTAAATTTGGCACCCTGCAGTTGCTTGCTATCAACTGTTTTTTCCTAGTTTTAAGTACAGCTTCCAAACATCCAGTTTATTTTGCTGCTTCCCACTATGAACTAAGTTCTTGAGAGTAGGAACTCTTGTTCAGCATGGTATCTTCAGCATCTAGAACAGAGTCTGACACTTTAGAATGACTCAAGACATATTTGTTGAATAAATGAATGTTTATGGTGCCTCAAACCGCTGCCATTCCCTTATTAGATAGCAGTAAATTATTTGTTGGTTTAAGAGGGTTTTTTTTTTATTTTAATTTTATCCTCACCTGAGAATATGTTCACTTACCTTAAGAGAGAGAGGCAGGGAGAGAGGGAGAAACATCTACATGGGAGAGAAATATCAATTGGTTGCCTTCCGTATGTGCCTCCACCAGGGATCGAACTTGCAACCTACATATGTGCTCTGACCTAGAATCAAACCTGCAACCTTTCAGTTTATGGGATGATGCTCCAACAACTGAACCACCTGGCCAGGTCGAGAATTTTTTAAAGCGAGGTACCCTGAGGTTATCTAAGTGTTATTAGGCATTTTTACTTTATCATCTTGATTCTGAATATCTTATTTTGAGATGTTATCAATGAAAATTTAATTTGTTCCAGGAAAATTTAGCACAATTAATGTCATGCTTATTTGCAAGGTGGTTAAGGGAGTGAAGTTCCAGTTTTATTGCCATCTTTTCCTATATCTGGTAACCAGAAGAGACTGCTCAGTCTTTTATGTTATTGGAAGCAGGTGGGCAGAGACCCATAGGCCCTTGGGGTTTTGGGGGAGGCTGAATCTTCTACTGCTGTGTAAAAGTGTAGGCTTTATGTCTAATTTTCCTAACCCAGCGGTTCCATATCCATATAGTATTAATGAATAATTATTTTCTGTCTCTTTTTAAAAGATTTTATTTATTTCTAGGGAGAGTTGGGGGAGAGAGAGGGAGAGAAACATCAATGTGTGGTTGCTTCTCATGTGCTCCCAACTGGGGACCTGGCCCTCAACCCAGGCATGTGCCCTGACTGAGAATTGAAGCAGCAACCCTTTGGTTTGGAGGCTGGCACTCAATCCACTGAGCCACACCAGCCAGGGCTATTTCCTCCTAGTTGATTCCCTAAATTAAAGAGGCAACTTTAAGACACCTCAGCCTCTTTGGATGAAGAGGTAGTGTTAAGTAAAAAGAAAAAATATACACCATTATTGAACTTTAAAATATTTCCAATTTAATCTGCATAATTAAGTATAGTTTTATGTCTTTTTAATGACAAACATGTATGATATTGGTGCTCTCCATTCTGTAATTTGAGTATTATGTTTCAATATAAAGGGAATGTAATGAATGACAACAAGTAAACTTAGTTTTTTCTGTACCTTTCAAGTGTAAGACTAAGACTACAGAAATGAAGTCATTACATGATTAGAGAGTACTAAAAGTATCTCTTATGCACGCAGTAATGCTCTTTCGCTGACTAGCAGTATCTATAATTATCCATGGAGTAACTGTTTTCCATGATGAAAGCACACAAGGTTATTGTATTTAGAAACTTCCTTCTGAAGGGACCTGGAACTACAGTACTCTCTTCTGTGTGCCAGACAGAGGAGCAATGTCTTTGGTCCCATACAGACAGCTTCAGACTGTTTTCACATTTACACTCATTTAGTGTCACTTGCTAGTATAAAAGAAAACCTCCAGACTTCCCCAAATGGTTGATTAATTGACTTATAGGATATGCATTTTATCACTTCTTTTTTAAAAAGTATTTTATTTATTTTTAGAGTGAGAGGAAGGGAAGAAGAAAGAGAGGGAGAAAAACATGACTGTGTGAGAGAAATATTTGCTGCTTCTCGCAAGCCCCCAACAGGGGACCTGGCCCACAACCCAGTCATGTTCGCTGACTGGGAATGGAACCGGCGATCTTGGTTTGCAGTAGAACGTGAACCCACTGAGCAACACCAGTCAGGGCCATTTTCTCACTTCTTAAAAACTGCATTGACTTTTATTTTTGTTTACAAAAAAATTTATTTTATGTTCACATTTTGTGAGAAAAATATACCTAGTAGAATTTTCTTTATTATAAATCTGTTAGTGTTTGGCACCAGAGTCCAGAGGATTATCTTAAATGTATAAATGATGGACTTCAGCTGTTTTACTCCTGTTTTGTCCAGTAACTTCTGGAACTTGGTCAATGTACAGAGGAACTTTGAATGAATCTTAACCTGAGCATCTCAAAAGTGACCTCCTTAGAGAGACCTTCCTCACTCCATTTCATTACTTAGTTCTCATTCAGAACACTAGTCTAAAATTACCTTGTTTACGTAGTCACTGTCTCCTCATATAGAAAGTTAGCTCTATCACTGTCTTTTTCGTTTGCTTGGATCCCCAGTGCTTAGACCGAGGGCACTTAAACATTTATGGAATGAATAAATTAATTTGTTAATCATATATCAATAGTGCTTTAAAAATATTGTACTGTTGAGCCCTGGCTGGTGTGGATCAGTGGATTGAGTGCTGGCCTGTGAACCTAAGGGTCACAGGTTTGATTCCCAGTCAGGGCACATGCCTGGGTTGTGGGCCAGGTTATGTAGGGGGCGTGTGAGAGGCAACCACACATTGATGTTTCTCTCCCTCTTTCTTCCACCCCTTCCCTCTCTAAAAATAAATAAATAAGATCTTAAAAAATATATTGTATTACTGAAACTCAACATGCTGACCCTGATATTCTCAGATATACAAGGTGGGACAAAAGTTGGTTTAGAGTTTTAAGTACATGAAACGGTTTATTCTTGTACTATCATTTATTATTGTATTATGTTCCATACGAACAACTGTAAATCTACTTTTCCCCCACCCTGTATATTCAGCCCAGTACTTTCTCTTTTTTTCTGTATTAGACCACTTATTTTCTAGCTTGGGCTGTAGCTGCAAATCAGTAGGATTTGGTAGCCACTTAAAAGGCAATTTGATTTGTATACCTAATTAAATGAAATTCTCAACAAAGTGTTTTAATCTAAACTTCCAACCACATACCAGTCATTTCCTGACATATTTGTCAGAGAATTGCATCCCATAGTACAAAATTCTCCTCCTGGAGTGGAAGTGCTGAACATTTTTAAGACCAGTTTGATCCAAACCCTGCTGAATTTTGGCTCCCAGGGTTTAATAAGACCGTGAAGTCATTTATGAGCAATGGTTTTCTTCTGCGGAAAGAAGCTTTCATCCTGTCAAACCCATTTGTTTACAATATCGCACTCCCTCATACCTAGACATTAAAATTGAGCCTAAATCCTCAAACTCCTAGCTAGCTCTTCCAAGGGACTACGTAATCCCCGGTGTCAGGGTTCGAGGCTAGTCGCCAACTCTTGAGGCTGGCTGCTCGCAGTCCCCGGCCAAGGCCGTTTCCGCTGAGAGTCAAGGCGGGGCGGGTGTTCTGGCAGGGTCCTCCGTCAGACCGCAAGAGCCAACCCCGCGCTGTCAAGCTCTGAGTCCACACTTCTGCGACTGGGTGCGGGGCTGACCTGTGGCCGCGGCCCCATGGGTAACTCGCACGCCTTCTCTGCCCCGCGGTCAGGGGACTCCACCAGGCACCGGACGGAGGTGCAAAGCCACGGAGGCTGAGATTGGGGGGGACGTTGAGGGAAGGTTGGCAGCCCGTGCTGCTCTAAGCATCTCTCTGTCGAGAGTGCAGGAAGCCAAAAGCTTCTGCACTCCAAAGTCCCTGCTGTCGTCCCCACGCCACCTCGCCGTAGCCTCAGATAGCAAATGACCGCGTCACGGAAGATCCGGACCTGAGCGGGTTCTCGCTTGTCTTCCCCAGTCAACTCTCACCCCTCATCCCTCCCCTCCTCTCTCCTCCCCTCCCCTCCCCTTCACTCTCCACCTCCTCCCAACTCGCCCTTCCCTTCTCCACCCCTTGCTTCCGCGCACGCCCCGCCCCGTGAGCTGCCACGTGAGGGAATCCACTCGTCAGCCTATGGGCGTCAGCTCCGCCCCACGCCCCCACCTTGCCCCCTGCTCCGCGCGCCGCCACGTGACGCGGCACACCGCCAGCCAATGAACGCTGACTTTGCCTCGTGCCCCGCCCCGCGCGCCGTGGCCGTTTGAAGTGACTAATTTCTGTCATATGACTGAGGCGCCCATGGGGGTGGCAGGGCAGCTCTAGGAGCGGGGGCCTAGCAGGCTCTCCGAGTAGCGACCCCCGCTTGGCTGTGGCCAGCATGGCCCCTACGCTGTTCCAGAAGCTCTTCAGCAAGAGGAGTGGGTCGGGCGCGCCCGGTAGGGACGCTCGGGACCCGGATTGCGTGTTCAGGTAGGGCGCTGCGGGGCTGGGGGCGCAGAGCCGACGGCCTTGTGGCTGTGGGCTCCTGACGCGCCGGGGCCTTCGGTGTCCACGCCCGCGCTACAGCGCGGCGCTGGGACCGCGACCCAGGCCGCCGTCGGAGGGGCCAGGCAGCTGCAGACCTGCGCTGGAGGGTCGCAGCGAGGTCCTTTCTCCCCACCCCCCACCCCGGGTCGCCCCTTCCTCCTGCTCGGGGTCGGTTTGTTTACGTCCTGCTCGGCAGCCACGCGCGGCTCTGCCTCTCCGGACCGATCCCCGCTGCCTGAGCGTAAGGTCCACAGGCTTTTCTGGCGGCAAGGAGAGTTGGGCGCGGGCTGGGTTGGACCTCAGCCGCCGTCCTCCAGGCGGAGTTCTCCCCTCCTCCCCGTGACCAGTCGCCCTCTGGGCGCTCTGTTCCAGCTTGGTCGGTGATGTGGAGCGGGCTGCACGTTTTGGCCAACCTCGTGAGTGCAGGGAGGGCTGGAGGAGCGAGTAGGCAAAATGCCGTTCTTGCAGGTTTCTTGGAAGCTAAAATTGGAGGTGTGCGGTTACCGGACCCAGCGGCCTCAGTGTTGTCGAAGGAAAAATGTGAAACCTAAGAGATTATGGTTACTACTGACCACACTGAGGCAGGACCGAATCAAATGAAGCGCGGCGGTGGCACTGACCACAGAATCATCCCTTTAGAACTGTTACTAAAAGGAGTCTTTAAAAATTGAAAACGACAGCAAAATATTATATGGTACTACAGGCTTCGTTCGTTTTTGGTTGCTAGACCTGTTGCTGGTAGAAAAAGTTTAACAAAAGTCAAACTCGATGTAACATGAAACTGAATTCGAGGTAAAATTTAGTCGCCAGCCTGCATTTGAATAAGAGATTATGTCTTTCAAAAGAGCCTACATACTTGTTGCTCTGTGGAAAGTTGTATATATAGCTAGGCTAAATGTCACATATCACTCATACCTGCTGGGATAGGCGAGAACCCGGTCGTGCAGTGGTTGTAGGAAAAAGTGAGACTGTTAAATTCTGCGACGGGCGAAAGTGTGCAGTGACTACTACACTGGTTTAAAAGGTTTTGATATTGAAGGTTTTCTCCCAGTCTTGCTAACGCAGGTCACACTAGTAAACATTGAGGAAGACTTGTGAAATTGAAATAGTAAATGGAAAGAAGTTTAACTGACTTTAAAGGAAGAAAAATCTCAATTGTGATTCTCTTGGAAAAGTGTTCAAAGATAGTTTTCTAGGTTTTGATCTTTTCCACTGGGAAATAAATGTCTTGCCATCCTCATGCAATGACCTTTTAAACATTTCTTTAGTGTTTTCCTTTTCAAAAAATGAGAGCGTGGTCTACATCATACTACGCTGAGCCATCCAGTAAATCAAGTCAGTAGAAAGCAGGTTTAGGAAGGATATTAAAAAAGGTGACCGTTGTATAGGTTCTCTCTTTCTAGGCGAAGATTGACTTTGAGATACTTAAGTTTTCAAAAGTCTCAAGTCATTCATGTGAAAAAACATTTTCATGTCTGTTCTTTAAAAACGTGAAGTCTACTGTATAGTTGTGTAATACTACTTTAGAGTTGCCAAAGCACTTTCTCAGTGGTTATCTCATGCGGTATTTCACAACCGCCTTGTGAGATAGGACAAGCAGCAGTATAGATAACTACATGATACTTTTTCTAGTGAAAATAAGACTCATGTGTAAACCTAATAACTGCAGTACAATAAAGAATTGGTTACTTTCAAAATAAACTGTGTATGAGTGTACATGTGAGAAAATGAAAACTGGTTAATGTCAGACAGCTAATAAACCTGCAGGTCTAATTAACACACATCTTTAAAAAAATTTAAAACAACTTCTTTGAGCTATAATTTACATACAGTATGTTGTGTCTCTTGTTACATGTAAACGGTTAAGTACCCACCACCCAATGAAGGTTTGGAACACTTGCTGCTTTGTGGGCCGTCCTTAACCCCTTTTCACCCAGGGGAGTCACTGAGCTTCTTCTTGTCTAATGACAGAAGTTTTGACTTTTTTAGAATTTCATATAAATGTAATCACACTGGTAATGGTTTCTTGTGTCTGACCTAATTTAACTCAGTGATGATTTTGAGATTCCTTCATGTTGTAGCTTGTATTAATAGTTACTCACATCTTACTCCTGAGTAGTATTACGTTGCCTGGGTATACCATAATTTGTTCATTCACCAGTTGGCAGACATTTGTGCACAAATCTTTATGTGGACATGTATTTTTATTTCTTTTGGGTGGTTACCTAGCAATGAGATCGCTGGGTCATATGCTTAACTTAGAAAAAAATTGCCAAACTTTTTCAAAGTTGTATCATTTTGTATTTTCACCAGTTACGTATGAAGGTTATAGTTGCTCTACATCCTCTCCAGTACCTGATACTGTTAGTGTATTTTGCAGTTAAATTTTTTGTATTGTAAAAAAATCTAACAAAATTAACTGTATTATCCATTTTTGAATCTTTTTTTATTATAGCCATTCTAGAGGGTGTAGTGATACCTTGCTGTGGTTTTAATTTCATTTCTGAATAACAAATGATGTTCAGCATCTTTTCATGTACTTGGGTTTTTGAGTAGACTAAAATTTAGTGTTCATACTAGTATACTATGTTTTCCTTTCTAGAACCTTTTTATTATTATTTTTTTTTAGCTTAAGTTGTTAAGTCAGGCTTGGACACATTTAGCCATTGGTGACTGACTATAGCTCAGCCCATAAGAGTCAGTTCCTAGAGTAAGCAATATACATAGCCCAGTGGTGATAAGCTGTAGTAGGATTCATAGAAGAAACTTTTTATAAAGAAGCCTTAGGAGTCTTTTAATACTGTTTTTTGTGGTTACCCCATTGGAAAAGATGGTTAGGCATCATCCTTTTCCCTTCAGTCTTCATTGTTAAGATTTTACAGATTTCTGTGTGCTTGTCTTATCTCAGCTTCGTGAGCTGGAGATGAGTGTGAGGGTATCACAGGGAGGATATTATTTCAGTCATTTACAGAATTAAAGCAGTAGTTTGTTTTTATCCCTTAAAGAAGTTGGGAAAGAAGGTGCATTTTAGAAGATGCTGCTTTATGTTTTCTCCATCAGGCCACTTTCCAGTGGAAGTAAGAATTAAGTCTAAGCCCAGTAACTGCAGTACATATAAAATGATTGCTTTGAAAATAATCTTGAAAAAAATAATTTGGTAAAGAAGGTTTTTCATAGTTAAATGTCTGTAGGACGTAATTCATGTTTTGTTCATAAACGATTTCTCTATTTTTGTTTTATTTCTAATACATGAACATTTGCTCATATTGTCTGTAGCAGGAATTCTTAACCTGTTGAAACAACTTAATTGTTTTTTTTGCCATCACTCTTGCCTTTCTCCAAACCATTCTCAATACTTTATGCTTTTATAAAATGCAAGTTGATAATGATTAGCAGGCAAAATGGTATAGGATTTAGTATCTTCATTTCAGTTATTTTAAGAATTAGCAAGATAAGTTATATCAAGTACTTAATGCAATACTTACCACCTGGCTTTCAGGAACCAGAAGTTGTTACTAGGATGATCTCATGCTTATGTGTGAAACCATTCAGTTTAGACTCAAACTCCTTAAAGTGGTGCTGTGTGGTATGTGGCTTTTGCAAAGACTGTAGTCTTGATTTTTTAAAAAAATTCCATGAGGTCATTTTTTAAAACATAGACATTAGTCTATTATTATATTTAACAGAATTAACAGGAATTTTAAGTGTCATCTATACTTAGAATATATTCAGATTTTCTCGACTGTCTCAAAATGTCTTTTTGTAGTAGATTTGTTGAATTGTAACCTTAAGAGTCTGCATATTGCATACTTGCAGTTATGTTGCTGAAATAATTTTTATTCTGTAACAGTCTTCTCCCCCATTTAAATGTGATTTGTTGAAACTGGGTTATTTTTCCTGTAAAATTTCCCACATTTTCTATTTGACTGCTTCATTACAGTTTCTTTTAATTCATTGGTTCTCAGCAATTTGTGTTTCAGTAAGCCCACTCTAGGTGATTCTGATGCTCAAATTTGAGAACCACTGTTAGAACCTATTCTCTATTTTCTGTGAACTGGTAGTTAGAAAGTTCATTAGATTTAGGTTCAGAGGTTTTTGTTTTTAATAAAAATATTTCATAGATGTTGTGTACTTCCTATCTATCAGAGTTACATAATGTCTGGTTGTCTCACTTTTAGCGATGCTAAGATTGATTAGCGATTTCAGGTGGTATCAGCCTTATTCTTCATCATAAAATTCTTCTTTCACTAATGATTTTACTGTCTTTTGTTGATCATTTCCTGAATTCATTATCTTCTTAGGGGTTGTGACATGGTGATACCCAAATCCTAATTCTTTCTGTATTTATTTCCTGGAAGAACTTTGTCTTAGTACCTGTCTGGTTACTCTTTGCCACAGGAGAGGCAGATAAAACTTTGATTGTTTCCCTTTATCACTTTTTTTTAAAGATCATTTTTTCTTTTTTAAAAATTTTTATTTATTTATTTTTAGAGAGAGGGGAAGGGAGGGAGAAAGAGTGAGACAAATAGCAATGTGTGATTGCCTCTTGTGCACCCCCTACTGGGGACCTGGCCCACAACCCAAGCTTGTGCCCTGACTGGGAAATCAAACCAGCAACCCTTTGGTTTGCAAGCTGGCGCTCAATCCACTGAGCCACACCAGCCAGGGCTTCTTTATCTTTTTTTTTTTTTCAGAATAGTTTATAATGAGTTCAGTGAAGGTTTTCATTTTATTTATCATTTTATTACATCATGAGCTCTTAGATTTTAATGTATTAATCAATTATAGTCAAATTGTTCCATATCTGGCCATTGGAAGACTTCAAATTCATTTATGTGCCCTTTTGATGTGAACTCATTAGTCTTTGATAACCTCTTATGTTTTTTTTGGCCTTTATTCTCATCGCCCTTTCCTATTATTTTATTACCTTGGACTTTTATTCTGGGTTGTGCCATGCTGTGCTATTCCCTGTTCGTGGCATAGTCTTCTATACCTTTTTCTTTAGCTTTTTGTTGTGATTGTCTGCGGTTATCCTAATTATCCTCCTTCCAGGGAGCCTTTTCTGATTTCTCCCAGACTGAATTAGGTTTCACTGCAGTTTCTTCCATAGCTTATTACATTTCCTTCTGTGACATTTATCACAGTTGTCATTATTTATCCACATCTCTCTTTTTTGCTTGAGAGCTCTCTTCAACTTCAAGGTGTATTTTGGAGTTAAAACCCTGTAGAACCACTTGATGAGTTGTTTTTGGGGAACAGATACCTAGGTTTCTGGCTGGAACAGTTAGGTGGACACCATTTTGTGATGGAGAATATAATTTTGTGGGGGCCTATCTTGAGCACAGTATCAAAAGTATCAGCCCTCTTCCCTATTTTCTGGCAGAACACACTGTTTATATCCTTAATAGGCCTTGTTACAATTCACACGTCTCCCCCAAGCTCATATTGATGTGCCAGTGTATAGCATAATGCCTGAGCCATATACTTAGTAAATATCTGTAGAATGAATATATGAAACATTTTTGAGGGCTGAAGGAGTGTATCAAAAGTTCTGTTTTGGACAGTTGGTCTAGTTTTAATTGCCAGTGAGCTACCCACGTAGAGATGTCCAGTTGACAGATAATAAAGTAAATCTGGAGTTCAAAGTAGAGGTTGGGACTGGGAATATGAATTGGAACTTACTGTCAATATTAAAACTAAGGGAATGCATGAAATCATATAGGAACGTGGTATAGGTAGAGAATTGGAAAGAACAAGGGTTTGCCCTGAGAAATAAAAAATGTACAAATGTGGGAGAGGAAAGTCTACAAAGAGGAAATGGCCAAGAGAGATATGAGGAGAGCCAGGGGTGTTGTGGTTAGGATAGCTGAGAAAGGGAAGTGTCACAAAAATGATGGAATGATGAGCTGTTTTGTATGCTGATTGCTGACAGGTCTTGTGAGATGAGAAACAGAAAAGTATCTATCAGATTTGTCAAGTTGGAGATAATTTGTGCATTAATCTTTGTTTTTGAGAAGGTGTTTTTTAGGGGGGTTGAGTAAGATACAGGTAGAGTAAATGAGAGGTAAGGAAATGGCTTCACTCTTAAAGCATTCTGTTTCTGTAAGAGAAACAATCTTTAGTGCTGAGTTATTTTTTCACTTTCAGTGTTCTGATTTTATCTCACATTTTGAGCTTCTGAAGTTCTTAAAAGCTAGCTTCTTAACATTATCAGTATCTATAAGAATTTTTCAGTGTTTTTTCAATGTAGTTTTTATAAAGATTTGCTACATTCACAAGGGTTTTTATTATTTTAAAATTACTACCCCTCCAGCCCCAGCCAGGTGGCCCAGTTGGTTGGAGTGTCATCTGTACACCAAAAGGTTGTGGGTTCCATCCCCAGTCAGGGTGCGTACCTAGGTTGAGGGATTGATCCCTAGTCTGGGTGCCTGTGAGAGGCAACCTATGGATATGTGTGTGTCTCTCTCCCCCTCCCTCTCCTTTCCTCCCTCGCTATCCCTCTCTTTCCCTCCCTTCATTTCTGTGTAAATCAATAACAAACATAGCCTTGAGGGAGGAGTTAAATAAATAAAATATTACCTCTCCATAAATTGTATCTTTTTTTTTTTAAGAGATTTTATTTATTTTCAGAGAGAGAAGAAGGGAGGGAGAAAGAGCAATGTATGGTTGCCTCTCACATGGCCCTCACTGGGGACCTGGCCCGCAACCCAGGCATGTGCCCCGACTGGGAATCAAACCGGGACCCTCTGGTTCCCAGCCTGCGCTCAATCCACTGAGCCACACCAGCCGGGCTAAATTGTATCTTTTAATCTTATATTAGAAGTAATGGTTATAGTAATATTTATAGAAAAGCCTGTGTGATCATATTAAATTGGAAAGTTGAGAATTACAAGTAAATATGTGTTAATAATCTGTGGTATCAATATTTATTCCTGAGTCTAATTTTGCAGTAAAAAAATGCAGTATTATATTTTATTGTTAAATTGATTTGCTTTTCCATCTCTATAGTGGTATTCATTTTTTTTAAAGATTGTATTTATTTATTTATTTTAGAGAGGAAGGGAGGGAGAAAGAGATGGAGAGAAACATCAATGTGTGGTTGCCTCTTGTGTGCCCCCAACTGGGGACCTGGCCTGCAACCCAGGCATGTGCCCTGACTGGGAATTCAGCTGGTAACCCTTTGGTTCGCAGGCCGGTGCTCAATCCACTGAGCCACACCAGCCAGGGCTATTGCCATAGTTTCTTTTTTCCCTTCTTAAAGAAGACCCTTTAACATTTCATGTAATACTGCTTTGGTGATGATGAACTCCTTTAGCTTTTTATTATCTGGGAAGCTCTTTATATGTCCTTCAATCATAAATGGAAGCTTTGCTGGGTGGAGTAATCTTGTTTGTAGGTCCTTGCTTTTCATCACTTTGAATATTTTGTGCCAATCCCTTTTGGCCTGCAAAGTTTCTGTTGAGTAATCTGCTAACAGTCTTATGGGAGCTCCATTGTAGGTAGCTAACTGCTTTTCTCTTGCTGTTTTAAAGATTTTCTCTTTGTCTTTAACCTTTGCCATTTTAATTATGACATGTCTTGGCGTGGGCCTCTTTGGGTTCATCTGGTTTGGGACTTTCTGTGCTTCCTGGACTTGTATGTCTATTTCTTTCACCAAGTTAAGGAACTTTTCTGTCATCGTTTTTTTCAAATACGTTTTCATTTTCTTGCTCTCTCTTTTCTCCTTCTGGCACCCCCTTGATGCTAACGCTTGAAGTTGTCCAAGAGGCTTCCAACACTATATTTTTTTTGGATTGTTTTTTCTTTTTGCTCTTTTGATTGGGTGTTTTTTGCTTTCTTATTTTCCAAATCACTGTTTTGATTGTTGGCTTCATCTATTCTACTATTGATTCCCTGTAAATTATTCATTTCAGTTAGTGTATCTTTAATTTCTGACTGGTTAATTTTTATGACTTCTGTGTCCTTTTCCATGCTCTTGAAGTTCTCACTAAGTTCGTTGAAATTATCACTGAGTTTCTTGAGCATCCATTATAATCATTGTTTTGAATTCTGCATCTTGTATTTTGCTTGCTTTCATTTCATTTAGTTCTTTTTAGAACTGGAGATTTTTCCTGTTCTTTTCATTTGAGAGCTTTTTCTTTGTCTCTGCATTTTGGCTGCTTCCCATTGTTTGTTTCTAGGTGTTAGGTAGATCTGCTATGTCTCCCAGACTTGGTAGAATGGCCTTGTGTAGTAGTTGCCCTGTAGAGCTCAGTGGTGCAGCTTCCCCAGTCACCTGAGTTGGGTGCTCCAGGTGTGTCCCTGTGTGTGCTGTGTGCACTGTCTTTGTTGAGCCTTGATTGCTGTTGGTGTCCCCTCAGGACAATCAGCTGCAAGGAATGGCTTCAACTATAGCTGAGAAGCTACTGTGTTGGAGTAGACCCTGGAGAGCAGGACTTGCTTCAGTGGGGCTTTGGTCCTCACTGAGTCCATTTTTAAGTGTGTTGCTTGTGGAGGTAGTAGGGTTGTAATCCAGATTGGTCACCAGGTGTGCTGGCTCTGGGGGCCTCCCGGGGGGGGGGTGTGTGGTCAGCCACCACCTGTGCCCTGCCTGGGGCTACCCATATGAGCTACAGGGTGAACTGCAGATGGCTGCTACTTGTGTTGGGCGTGGAGTTGCCCATGAGGCCAAGCTGCATGAACCAAGGCTGGCTGCCTCTAGTGCCAGGCCTGGCATCACTTAGCAAGAGGTACAGGACACACAGAGGCAAGATGCTGCTTGTTTGAGAGGGTTCATAAAAGTCTGAAACATGAGGTAAGAGAGGCTAAATGGAAAAAGCCACTGGAAATGGCTTCAGTTGGCTTGCAAATTAGGTGGGTTAGGGTCTCAGGGAATCACCTGTGTGTGGTGAGGGGGGCTGTGAGCCAGGTTGATGGAGACTCACATATGGCACTAGCCTGCCAGCACTGAGGGTGTGGGGGCATCTCATTAAAGGAACAATGGCCTGTTCCAGCACTTTTGTGTGACAGAAGGCTGCCCCCACCACCCCAACTCTCGTCCTGATGCCAGACAATTCAGTTCCCCTCCATATGGCCCTGGTTCCTTTTAAGCTGCTGCCAGTGCTGAAGCTCAGAGGGATTGAGTCCTATGAGTCTTTATGGGGGCCCTTTAAGAGTAACTGCCTGGGACTCAGAAGCCCTCAATCTCACTCAGCCACAATCCCCACTTGTATTTTACAGCCAGAAGCTATGGGGATTTTTCCTCCTGGCACTGGACCCCTGGGCTGGGAGGTCTGGAGTGAGGCTGAGACCCCTTGCTGCTCAACGGGCACTTCCGCACCAAGATCTCTCTCCTTTTACCTGCCCCATGTGGGTGTTGGAGCAGCCTGTTCTGCAGTGTCTCTTTATCCTACCTGTCTCCGTGGGGCTTCCTTAATTCCCTAACTGTAGGACTTCTATTCAGCTAGATTTCAGGTGGTTCTGAATGATGGTTGTTCTGTAGTTCAGTTGTCATTTTTATATGGTTGTGGGAGTATTTGAGTACTGTGCTTTCCTATGTTGCCATCTTGATTGGAAGTCCCTTTCTAAAACTTTTAGAAGTAAACTTCCCCAGGGTGACCTTCCTGTACTGATCCTTTTAGTTTCTTGGTTTTTTTTCCTCTCCCAATTTCTACCTATCTCTTTCTATCCTAAATCTGGGAGATTTCATCATTACTTTTAGGTGAATTTTTGTGTCTGTTTTTATTTCAGCTATCATATTTTTAATTTCTAAGAGTTCATCCTTCTTTTTCATACTCCCATTTTTTAGCCCCATGTCTGAACCACTTTCACTGAAGTCCCTAATAACCTTGAGGTGTGTGCTTCTTTGACAGTTTCCTAAGAGAATAAACGTCAGATCTATATAGGAGTTTGACTAAGAGAGAGAAGATGGGGAAGGCCAACTTCACATCCTGTGAAGGAAATGCTTTTTGTTCCTGTGCCTCTCCTCCACCTTCCAAAGTGCCTTATGTTTCTAAGGGACTCTGAGGGGACAAATGTTTTGGTTGCTCATCGATATCCCCATATATTAACACTTAGGTTGTAGCTGCTTGTTTTCAAAAAGTTAGCTGCTACTTTTCATTTTTCAAATGCAGTCGCACTTCAGTTCTTGAATGTCTTGGTTCTCAAACAGTTTGGTTCTCAACCTCGTCTTTTGTGGGAAAAAAGTCTCAGTTGTCTTTAACAAAACTTTGGGTCTCGATTCTCTGTTCGACAAACCTTTCGTGCTGATACTTCTATGATTGGTCACGTGTCAACAAAGGAGATTCGGTTTTTGTACAAATTGCTTCTTGAACAGTTTTCCAGAATGATTTAAGTTTGAGAACTGAGGTTCCACTGTATTTACTGAAATCTCTTTATTCTTGAAAATTCTCCTCTCATATTCGCTATGTCATAAAGACATGTATGTATGTGTATATATTTCACTTACTATCATGTTAATGATATCTGTGCACTTTATCATAGATAAATCTATTATTTATCTATGATAAAGTGCACAAATGATAGATTTGAATGTATCAGTGTACTTTGCTTAACCTGAAAATTGTTAAAGCTTTTTATTATGAAAAACCCAACAAAGAAATGAAGAACCTACTATACCAATACCCATCTTTAACAGTTATCACCATTTTGGCTTTTTTGTCCCACCCCCCAGATTATTTTAAATACTAATACTATAATTTTTTGTTGTTGGAGTATTTTAAAGGAAATTATAAACATCGTGTCATTTCTCTGTGAATACTGGAATATGAATCTCTAAACAATTGCTGTTATCTCTAAGAGTGAAGATTCCTTAATATTTAACACTCAGTTCATGTTCAGTTTTCCATAATTGTCTCAGAAATGTCTCTTTAGAGTTGGAAGTTTGAATTAGGATCCTAATAAGTTTCACATATTAATTTGTCTGTAGAATGTTCCATATTTTGGATTTGGTTCTGATTTCTTCCTCACTGTGACCTTGATCTTACTCCTCTCTCCACTTTACTTTCTTTAAATTAGTAATTAGATTTAGAGGCTTGATTGGATTCAGGTCCAGGTTTGTGTTTGGAGGGTTGAAGACTACTTCATAGGTGTGCTGTGTACTTCTCAATGCATTTTGCTGAGAAGCACATATTTTCTGGTTGTCCTACTTTTAGTGATGCTAAGATTGATCAGTGGGTTCAAGTGGTATCAGCCCGATTTCTCCAGTTTGATGTTGTCCATCAACCTTTCACCTAATGGTTTTAGAATCTGTCGATGATGATTACTGGATTATTTCTTTGAGGGCCAGTAAAAATGTAGTTGCTGGGCTCTACCCCCAAGAATTTATCTTTATAACAAGTTTCTAGTTAGTACTGAACTACTGTATTATTTCTTTAGGGGTTGGAGAATAATTACTTATCATTTCTTCTGAAATTGGTCTGTAGAGGAAAACAAATTGTAAATGTTTTATTTACCAATATTCAAAATAATGATTTGGTGGTGTAGCAACTTCACAGGAGACCAAGGAGGTGGTTTTGGTTGATGTTTATTTTTGTTGTTTGTTTTCTTGATATTTGATTCAGTCCACTGCAGCCATTGTGTTTTTTGGTGAACCATCTTTGGCCAGTTGGGGCCTTTTCAGATTGACTCCAGTGTTTTTTTGACCTTAGCAGTGTTCTGACATGACCATATGCTATTACAGGCATATTCTGATCCATGCCTGAAATCAGCTATTTTCTCCAATGAACATAGTTCCATTTGGTAGGAATGGTATTCAGTGACCTCTGTATCCTGGTGGTTGTCATTGCCAGAGCTTGTCATTATTTATAGGTCATTTCAGAGAACAAAAATAAATGTTCTATTTCTAATTCAAATGAAATTTCTTAGTGTTTTTATTTAACTTTTTTGATTTTATATTTTTATCCATTATGGTGAAAATCCTGTTTTCTAACAACATTGCTATAATTACTTAATTAATTTTATAACATATATATTAGTTTCAAAATAACACCACCAATGTTACAAGACTACCACTAGCTACAATACTGTTGAATGCAGTTTAAGGTTTCTTTGAGGTGCTTCTCCTCTTCTCTTCTTTCCACTGTTTTGTTTCTCTCCTCTCTCATTTTTCTCTTTCCTCTCCTCTCTTCTTTTTTTTCTCTTCTCCGTCTCTAGTATATCCAGCCTATCCTGACTAATACACGGTCCCTTGTATGTAATCTAGTGGAGAAACTCTTGCATTGTGACCAGGTGTATAAAAAATGTTAACAGGAATTGGAATGATATTTCTGCGCTGTACTGTGGAGTCTGCTGTGTAGGAGAGTCGTCATTTCTAGAGTTGTAGATCAGTTAAGTGGCCATAGTAATGATTTAAGCAAAAAGTAATTTCCTTTTTTCAGATTAATTGTCTGAGAGCTTATCATTTATGCTTTGAATTATATTTACTTTTCTGTTTTTGTGAGAAGTGGAAATTTAGTTCTGATTTTATGACCTATAGCTTTTTTGTTTTGTTTTACCTTTACATTGGATTTATGTGAGCCAGCATACTTGAAAATGCAGAGAAGGTACACAAAGTAATATACCGTATCAGTAGTTTTCCATTATAAATGTTTATAATATGTTTTCTGTACTTTGCCTTGATATGCTGGCAGTAAGACATTTTGTATTGGACTGCTGTTCCAGTTAAATCTGATACACAGCGGGGAAGTAATGCTCCACTCTAGCTATGCGTTAAGACCATCAAGGAAACTTTTAAAAAATTCTTATATTTGGGCCCTCTCTCAGACAAATTTGATCAAATTCTAATATGCATCTGGGTTTGAGAATCACTGGATAAGAAAAGAAAATTAAGAGGAAAGATGGGTGCCTTTGGATAAATCGGGCCCATCTTAGAACAACCAAACCAAAAAGAAAAACAACCAACCAAAAAGAAAAATCCTAATTGTACAGCCACTTTGTTTTTTCTTTAATTTTTAAAAAATTTTCAATTATAGTCGACATACAATATTATTTTAGTTTCAGGTGTACAACATTGTGATCAAACATTTATATAACTTAAGAAGAGATCACCTACATAAGTCTAGTACCCATCTGACACCATACATAGGTATCGCAACATTATTGACTACATTCCCTATGCTGTACTTTACATCGCTGTGACTTTTTATAATGGGCAATTTGTACACCTTAATCTCTTCTCCCCTTTCCCCCATCTCCCATATTACAGCTCTTTTTGAGTTATTTAATTGATAAAAAAGCAATATTCTAGAGTAGAGTAATTCTAGATTTAAGCCATGCTACTATTATGGAAAATTAGGATTGTTTTTGGTTCTTTTCCTTCTTAAACTAAGTAAGTGTTTTTGGTGCTGGCAACACTTTTAATGAATTAGCTCCTTTGATGTTATATTTATTCTTAAAATTATTTTTAATCAACTTTATTCAAATATGATACATTCAACTAAATTGCACCCTTTTAAAGTATATACTATGTGTTAATCATGCCTTTTCATTTTTCGGTGTTTTGATGTTTGAGGCCTTCTGAGTCCTGAAGACACTGCGCCTCCCAGCTAATTCCCAGAGATAGCATAGGATGGACTCTCGGAGGAGAGTACCCTTCATGTGCAGACCAACCAATCCAGAGTCTACCCTCCCTCCAGCCACCTCCTTTATCGGGCCATGTATACTCCCGGGCAGCTGTTTCCCTGCTCTTATCACCCCAAGGCCAGCTACCAGTCGGGGGGGCAGTTCGTATACTTTGGAGAGCACTGAAATTATTCAAACTAGCCAATCCTAAACCTGCTTAACTTGGTTACCCTGCCTTGCCCATTCTTTCCTGAGAAAACCACACCTTATCGATACATTTTTCTCTCATTTTCTCTAACTCCTGACCCACTCTGGTGCTTCTCCTTGTGGCCTGGTGTAGTGTGGCTTGCCTTCTGTTTCTAGGTAACTGTGAGTGTAAACTCCTTCCTTCATGACAGTCACATCCACGTCTGTGTCTTAACCATGTACCTGACTAATACAAATCCTGGGTTCATTTTAAAACAGTAGGGATAGTTCTGTGCGTTTTGACAAATGTATACACCTGTGTCAACAACCACTACAATCAAGATATAGAGCTCTTTTTGTCACTATAGATTAATTTTGCCTATTCTAAAATTCCATGTAAATGAAACCCTTACAATACTTACTCTTTTGTATCTGGTTTCTTCCCCTCAGCAAAATATTTCTGAGATTCATCCATGTTTCTGATTGTTTCAGTAGCTGATTGGTTTATATGGAACACTAGCATTTCATTATATTGGTAAAATTTGTTTATCCGTACACCAGTTGATATTTGGATTATTCTCACTGTGTATGTGTGGGGATTATGTATAAAGCTGCTATGAACGTTCATGTGTAAGTCTTTGTATGAACATATTTTCATTTCTGTTGAGTACAATACTTAGAATGGAATTGCTGGGTTGTAAGCAGATACATGTTTATAAGAATCGGCCAAACCATCTTCCAAAGTGCTTGCACCATTTTACTTTCTCACTGCAGTGTATGTTAATTCCAGTTATTACCAACACTTGGTGTCAGTCTTTTTTTAATTTTAGAAATTCTAGTGGGTGTATAGTGACATTTCATTGTAATTTAATTTGCCTTTCCATCATGCATAGTGATGTGGAGCATATTTTTTGTGCTTATTGGTTATTCATATATCTTCTTTTGTAATGTATCCAAATAGTTTGCCATTTAAAAATTGGATTATTTGGCCTGGCTGGTGTAGCTCAGTGGATTGAGCACGGGCTGCAAACCAAAGGGTCGCAGGTTCGATTCCCAGTCAGGGCACATGCCTGGGTTGTGGGCCAGGTCCCCAGTGGGGTCCATGTGAGAGGCAACCACGCATTGATGTTTCTCTCCCTCTCTTTCTTCTTCCCTTCCCCTCTCTTTGAAAATAAATAAATAAAATCTTTTTAAAAAATAAATAAAAATTGGATTATTTGCTGCTGCTTATGAGTTGTGAGACTTAAAATATAGTTTGGATAAAAGTTCTTTGTTAGATAATATGTATTGCTGATTTTCTGCAGTCTCTGGTTTGCCTCTATTTTTTATTGGTGCCCTTCAAAGATCAGAAGTCTTAAATTTGATGAAGTCCAGTTTATTTTTTAAATTTTAGTTTTTTTGTGCTGTAAGAATATTTTGCCCTAAGATCAGTATTTCTGCTGTTCTAGGGACTTTATAGTTATTGAGATTTTATGTTTAGGTCTGTGACTCATTTTGAATTGATTTTTATATATGGAGTGAGATAGGGTTGAGCTTAATTTTTCCCTATGAGTTTGTTGAGGTGTTTTCTTTTTATGTTTTGCTTAATTAGAATGTGTTGGCATGTATGTCTCTTATATCAATATATTCTAGTTCAGAGGGGATTTCCCAATGAACAGTAATAACTGCCATGTGTCATATACTTGAAGTAATATAGTGTAAGATTATGTCTGTTTATGAAATGTAGAAAGACAAATTGAGATTTTATTCTAAAAATTAGCCAAAGCACAATGCCCTGTATGTGATATGCTTAGTATATGAGAACGTTTGCTTTGGGACTGAGCCTTAGCTGCACTTAAAAACTGAAAATATTTTTATTCAGCTAGTCTAAACAGTCTAGGGGATGAAAAAACAATAGAAGACTGCTTTTAGTAGAATCTTCAACCCCTAGAAATTTAGACTCTAGTGGCAGAAATTCTGTATATATTTAAAAAGAGAACAAATACTAGGTAATATATGAGAAAGGGGATGGCCTTTATTTTCTAATTTGCAGATGGTTCCCAAACTGGTGTGTGCATCAGAATCAACTGTGGACCTCTTTAAAATATCCTTCAGATTGCTTTTCCTGGAATTAATGATCTTTTAGGGTAGGTTTTTGGGCAGGTGATTTTTTTTTTGAAGGTGTGCAACATTGTTTTGATGTTGCCCTTGTTACTAATTACTGATTATATTCTCCTATTTTTCTCCTTTGACCTCAGTCATCCTGTGAGACAAGTAGTGTTAGCTCAATTTTGCATATGAGGAAGATAAAACTTAATGTCATTTTCCACAAGTGATAAAACAAGAACATGCACAGAAGACATTTTAAGTGACCTTTAAACATTTTGAATGACGTTTAACCTTAATAATTAAAAAATACAAATAAAGATAATTTCATGTCTATAATTTACTAAAGCTGTCAGTCTGACAAATGTTAGAAAGAATAAATCCTTCTTATGAAAAAAAAGTGGTGAAGCAAGCCCTATTTTATGATTTTGTAAATGTATATGGGTACAGCTATTTTGGAGAGCCTCAGTTGTGCAAAAGTAATCATATAAGTATATTCTGATATTCACTGAAGCGTTATTTGACGTTTCCAATTTATTACTGCATTCATAATTAGGAGATTGATTCAATAAATTATGGTACAGCAAGCCCTTGAATAATGTCATTTCATTCAGTGTCGTTTCATTATAATGTTGATGAGATGCCTAGGGACTTAACTTTTTTGTGTATCAATTAGCCTGTGGTAAAAATTGGTTTTGTTATGTTACTTCACTTAAAGGTATAGACCTGTATATACATAGAATACTGTGTAGCTATTAAATAGAATATGGTAACTCTGTTATTTCTTGGTAGAGATTTCCATATACATTAATGAATTTAAAAAGTTAACAGGGTAGTATGCAATATGATCATGCTTTTATAAATGTATGCATGTTAACTATTTTTTTTCACCCTCACCTGAGGACATGCTTATTGATTTTAGAGAGAGGGAAAGGGAGGGAGAGATGCACTCTGACTGGGGATCAGACTGAACCCACAACGTAGATATGTGCCCTGATCTGGAATCGAAACTGCAATCTTTCAGTTACGGGATGATTCTCCAACCAACTGAGCTACACTGGCGAGGGTACATGTTAACTCTGTTAGCATGTTTATTTGTACATATGTCGAGAGTGGAGAAAGATTGGTAAGAGGGCTTTTCACATTTTATACTTGTTGTTTATGTTCCCTTGGCAGTATGTCTGTTTCTTCTATAATTTAAAAAATACAAATATGAAAAAACATAACTTGCTCAAGATCAACACATCTATTAAGTGTTAGAGCTAGGATTTAGGGTTATCAGGCTCCAAGGGAGAAATTTTCAGAGGCATATTTACCAATGAATTTTATTAATTTTTTTATTTTTAAAATTTACATACCGTAACATTCCCTTTTGTTCTGATTTTTTAAAATAAAGTTTTTATTGCAGAATAACATACTTAAGAAAAGTGTACATATTTTAAGTATTCAGCCCAACAAATTTACACATAGTGCCAGGCAATTAGTACTCAGCTCAAGAAACAGAACATTGCTTATGACCCTGAAGTCTTCCTCATGACCCTCTTGACCCCCACTGTCCTGACTTCTAACTCCAGGGATTTATTTTGCCTGAATTTGAGCTGTATATAAATGGAATTACAGATATGCATTCTTTGGCTTCTTTTTTTTTGCTCAACATTATATTTGAATTTATCCATATAATCTTTGTGGTATAGTTCATTGTCATTGCTGTATGCCAGGATTTCTCAAACTCAGCCCTTTGACATTTTGGATGGGATAATTCTTTATTATGGGGGCTCTCCTGTGCATTGAAGGGTGTTTACCAGCATCCCACTAGATGCCAGTAGGAACCCAAAGTTGTGACGGCCTAGAACGTATCCAGATATTGCCAAATGTCCCCTGGGGAGCAAAATCATCCCTGGTTGAGAACTACTACGGTACAGTATTCTGTTGTGTGAGTAGGCCACCATTTATTTACTCAGGTTTTTGTGTTGATAGACATTTGGATCATTTATAGTTTCAGCTTATAATGAAGAGTGCTGCTATGAACATTTTTGTATGAGTTCTTTTGGGGAAAATGTATACAAGTTTCTGTTGAATTTGTACCTTGTATTGAATTTATAAGTTATCTGATATGTATATATTTAGCTTTATTAGATTTTGCCACATTATTTTCCAAGTTGGTTGTACCAATTTTTACTCTACCAGTCATGTATCAGAATACCATTCGCTTCATATTCTGATGGGGCTTGAATTCGAACTATGAATTTTTGAAGATTAGGGCTTGAATTACCCTTTTTTGGTGTATGCTGGCTGGCACAGTAAATAATGCAGAGAAGATGCCAGTTGCTTAGTGAATAAAGTCATGAATTCTGGCTTTTAATGTCCTGTGATCCTCATGACATGTAGTTTAACTCTGGCAGTTGGGAAGCAGTTAGTTACTCATTACGGGTTGCTTTTTCCTAAGTTGGTGAGTAGGTCTCCCTCCCTGCTAACGACAGCAGCTTCTGGGCTCTGTAGATAAGGCCATGTTTTCACTTTCTTGGTGAGTTTCATATCTTGATGCAACTGTGAAAGCCAAATGTCAGTAACTGTGATTTTAAAGGCTTACTGAAATTGTTTTAAGCTTTGTGATTGAAATAAGAATTTTCAGTCAAATAGGAATCTGTTTTTCCTTTATGCTGTGACTATATTTTTACAGAGAGATGTGTTTTTTTAAATGAATATATTTAACCTTTCCAGGTATTCTGCATATTCCTTAAATGTTAAGCATGTTAAAGGCAGGTGCTATGCCTTCCTAGTCTTTTTTTTTATTTAAAGGTTTGTTTATTTATTTATTTTTAGAGAAAGGGGAAGGGCCGGAGAAAGTGAGAGAAACATCGATCAGTTGCCTCTTGCAGGCTCCCACCCAGGAACCTGGCCTACAACCCAGGCATGTGACCTGACTGGGAATCAAACCAAATGAGTTTTTGGTTTGCAGGACCTTCCTAGTTTTTTTAAGAGCCCATATCATTGCAAATGTGTCACCACCACCATCATCATTATCACCATATTGCTTATGTATGAAGTTTCATTTAATGTATATATGCGTATATGTGTATAATTTTTTGAGGTAAAATTCATATAACATGAAAATAAATATTTTAAAGTGAGTATTTCAGTGGGATTTAGTACATAGTGTTACACAACCAGTACCTCTACCTATTTATAACTAGGTCCAAAACATTTCCATGACTTCAAAGTCATTCTCCTTCTCTTTCCCCTCAGTCCCTGGCAACCACCAATTTGTATTCTGTCTCTCTGGATTTTTCTGTTTTCAATATTTCATATAAATAGAACTATATAATATATGACCTTTAGTGTCTGGGTGTCTGGCTGCTTTTACTTACCATAATATTTTCAAGGTTTACCCACGTTATAGCATGTTTCTGTATTTTTTTCCTTTTTTGACTGAATAATATTTCATTGTATGTATATGGCACAGTTTATCCATTCACTTGCTGATGGATATTTGGGCTGTTTGTACCTTTTTGCTATTGAGAATAGCTGCTAAGGACATGCATATACTTGTACTTATTTTCAGTTCTAACACATGGCTAGATTATTACAGCCACCACCACCCATATGGAACAATTCCAGTGCCCCAGAGAATTCCCTCATGCTATCCCTCTGCAATCAGACCCTTCTCTGGCTTTATAGCAGTAAGAAATTTAAGTAGTATCTCAATTATGTAGTCTGGCTTTCCTTAAGGGTATGTAATAGATTCCCCAGGAGTTAAATTTTTAGAATTAGAGACAATTAGAAGCCAGGGACTAGAAATATTTTGTATGCCATTCTAAATTCAGTTTTTCCAAAATGCTAACTACTATATGGAAAACTAAAATTACTAGCATTCAATTTTTCACTTACCTAGAGAGCAAACTGTCAAGAATCCTATCTCTCAGATGAGTACTTGATTTATCAGGATGATCACTTTATAAGTTACATAAATGTCTAATCACTGGGTTGTCCACCTGAAACTAATAAAATATTGTATGTCAACTATAATTGAAAAATAAAAAAGTTATTTTTAAAATGAAAAAAAAGCCAAAAAAGAATGCTGTCTTAAAATATTTAATAAATTCAATCTGAAATTATTAGATTAGATAGGTATTTTATTTTTTTAATGAACTGTTTTTTATCCTCATTCTTTTGTTTTATTTGTGCTTTGGGATTTTACATTTCTTCAATTAAATATATACCGATATGTCTACATGTTAATTTTAAAAGCTTAGAGTGAAGATTATTCAGTGTTCTGAAATCATAGCATGCACAATAAAATAACTGTTTGCCGGGGGGAAAAAGCCCTGTTGTCTTCTAGTACCAGTTGGTATTACGTAGGTTTGTTTGGTGTCTCATATCTTATTTATAGTAGTTTGGAACTGGAAACTAGATACTAAACAAACACTGATGTTCTGCTGTAGCGTAGCTGTGCATTAGAGTCTTTCTTTGATCATAATTATTTTTGCTTGGGTATATACCTCTATGAAACTAGGAACTTCTGAGAAACTGGCAACTTGCTTGAGTTCATTTCTCTGTACAGAAACAGTATGTAGCACATATAAAAGTATTCATTTACTTAGATGGTATTTATAAAAGTTTTATTATATTATTAATAAGTTACAAATTAATGGAAGATATTTAATGATCCTCAGTAGTTAATGGGAGAGAGGTTGAGGAAACACTTACAAGTATTGTCTGTCTTCCTGTAGAAGCTTCCCAGTCTTCTTCCTTTCAAGCAGAGAGCTTTTGTTGGGAGGAATCTCAAATTCTGTAACTGTGTTTCTTAAAATCAGATATATACTAAATATTCTAGGCCTAATAGTAACTTCTGATTACTCCTTCATAATAACAAAGAGGCTTTGTGAATGAATTTTCCAAAATCTTACAGAAAGTAATGGAAAGGGATGAAATGAGGAAAAAAAATAGGCATCAGATGTGTGACTTTCAAAAGGTGATCTTAAAGTTAGAGCTCTTAAAAACCGATCACTGAAGAGTTTTCCATATTACTCTTTTACGGGTAACATAAGGTGTATCTGATATGCTGCATTTATCCTATTTGGAAAATAAGGACTTTTGACTTCATTTTTTTGCTTTTTTCCTCTTTTTTTCTTTTATTGATTCTAGAGAAGGGGTAAGGGAGGGAGAAAGAGAGGGAGAGAAACATTGATGTGCGAGAGAATCATTGATTGGTTGCCTCTTGCATATGCTCCAACTGGGGACCGAACCCACGACCCAGGCATGTGCCCTGATGGGGAATTGAATTTTGGTTTGCTGGACGACGCCCAACCAACTGAGCCACACTGGCCAGGGCTTGACTTTGTCTTAAAGATGCATAGAGTTAAATGATTGACTTCAAAGAGAAGGTGATTGATTTATTTGGTAAGCACATTTTGGGCACGGACTTTTTTTTTTTTTTTAATGCCAGATACTGTGCTGGGCCTGTGGAGAGGAATGAGATCTTCTAGGTCAGGGGTTCTTAATAATTTTTCCTGACAAGTGTCCCTTTAGTAGCCTGATAAAGCTTATAGACCTCATCTCAGAAAGATGTTTATGGACACATAAAATAAAATATATAGAATTATAAAGGAAACTCAGGGTGAATAGTTGTCAAAATGTTGTATTTGTGATATAGTAGTATGTACTACATATTAACTCATTAAATGTTAAGAACTACCAGTGGATTTAATAAAGTATTATAATTTTGAAGTAATAATAAGCATAAACAACTTTTCTAGTTATTTGCCTCAACTGTAGTGTGATGAAACTATTTGTAATTCCTGTTGGTGATCTAAGTTATGGGAACTGCTAGTACCACTGTGGTTCATTGCCTACATTTTAATAGAAGGGAATGCTAAATTGTGACTTTAAGTTAGTGAAAGTAAGTATGTCATTTTTGCCCAAGTTGATTTTGCATACCGAACCCTTCTTTTAGGAGCTTTTAGATTAGGCTGTGAAACTGATGCTTGAATATGTAGTCATAGCAAGGATTTTGTCTCATTCATCTTTGCATTTTCATAATTCCACAATGGCCAGTAAAAATTAAGCAGATAACTATAATATGCTCTAATAAAGCTATATAAATAATTCTGACGGTATGTAAGAGATTACCTATGTTTAATGGTTACTTCTGTTAGGAGGTGGCATTGATGCTTTGGAATTTTCAGGTTGAACAAAGTAAGGAAGAGGTACTTACATAGTTGAGATATGCTCATAGGCATAGCCTAAGGAAAGGGTATGGCAAGTTTAATGATTACTGAGGGTTTCAATATTTATAGTTTTTGATGAGTTTGACAGATATACATCATATAATCATCACCACAGTTGATACATAGAGCATTTCCATCATCCTAAAAAGTTTCCTTTTACCCCTTTTTAGTGATTTTCCCCTTTCCTCTACATCCAGTCCCTGACAAGCACTGATCTGATTTTTGTTCCTATAGTTTGACTTTTCCAGAATGTCAGATAAATGAAATCATACGTTGGGTAGCCTCTTGTGTCAGATTCTTTCACTTAACTATAAATGCTTTTGAGATTCAATTATGTTACGGCATATACGAGTAGTCCATTTTCGTTGATGAGTAGTCCATTGTATGTGTGAAGGTTTTTAAAAACACATATACCTCAGCTCCAAACCTTACCATATCTGCATTCAGAAAGATATCCAGGAAATGATAATGTGTTGGAACCTGGATGAGATGAGGTTATCAGGGAGTAGAGTTCAAGGAGCTCACAGTGTCAGATGTTGTGCACAGATTAAATGGGGCATTAAGAGGCTGTGCCTAGGTAACTTTTTCAAGTTTGGCGTAGAAGGAAGGGAAAGGTGGCAATAGCATGGGGCTTTTTAGAAATAAGGGCGGGGCAGGGGGCGCTGGAAGAAACAAGTCAGAGTTATAAGAAACAGGCAAGATTGAACAAGAGACCAGGAGGAATGGGATCAACTATGTAGACTCAGAGAGGGAGGGAACACCTTTCCCATTATGGAAAAGGGGAGGAGGGTGATATGATTAGGTGCTGTTAGAGGTGAATCTAAGGATGATGGAGCCATGGTTATCTTAGAAAGTGCGAGTGTTGCTATGAAAGGGAGTAAGGAGTCATTGATAGTTTTGCAATAATAAAATGATCTAATGAAGTATCATATTCCCAGGAGGTAAGACTGGGATGAGACGGAACAGGAAAGCCTGGAAAAAAAAAAAAAAAGCTGTATCTATGTATGATAGCTTGAGGGCCTGGACTTTGAGATTGTTATGAGAAATGGAAGGGATAGATACTAGAATTGTATTTTTTTTAATTTTCAGTTGAGGATATTTTTTTCATTGCTTTTGGAGGGGTTGGGGAGAGAGAAAGAGAAAGAAGCATACATCAGTGTGAGAAAGAAACATCAGTCAACTGCCTTCTCAAATGTACCATCTGTAAATTGAACCCGTGACCCTTCCGTCTACTTGATGACACTCCAACCAACTGAGTCACACCAGCCAGGACAGATAGTAAGAGATTTGTGTATGTGTGGTTTAGAGGTTATTTTGAGAATTGTTAGCAATTTAAGCTATTAGCTAAAAAATTATTTGAAGAGAGATTTAATAACCTAATGAAATTTGTGTCATTAGGTGATGCTTAATTTCCCAAGCTTTTGCTTTTATTGTATGTGCCTTTAAAATCACCACTATTGTTCTAAATTCACTTATTTTTGTTCTTGTTTGTGAAGCCTCCTCTGAATAACCCACAGGACAAAGACTCCTCTAAAACCTATTTCTGTATTTTAGACAACATCCTAACTTTCAAGTATCAGCTTTACACTGACATTGAAAAATGAAACATTTTAATTTTTCTTGTTTGGGAATTTAAAGTACTTTAATATGATGATTGAATAATGTTTGCTTTCTTTCAGATAACCTCTTGGTTCTCATGAGTTCAGAAGCATTTTGTGAATTAAAAGAATGTTAAAAACATTGGCCTTCAGATTAATTATTAAATATATAAAATACCAGGAGGTTGGTTTTGAAACTTTGCTTATATTTCTTTTATAACTTAGAAGTTAAACTTTATTAGCAAGCTACTAGCTAAAAAAAGGGATACTACTAAGTTATCTGCATATTTTGTTCAGTTTTTCATGTCCTCAAGAATGCTGAGATTTTCTCAATGTAAAAACAGGTAAAAATCTGTTGATGTGGAGATCATTTTAAAAGTGGAGAGAAAAAAATAAAGAGAAAAAGATTTTACTGTAAAAACTGCAAGTTCTCTGCTGCTGATTTTCAAAATTACATCTCAGTCCCTGACTTTTCAGCAGAGGTACATCCAGACACACATTTTAGCTTCCTTTGGGACATCTTCATTTTTATATCCCTCCAGTGCCTTAGGATAATTATAAAATCAAATTGTTGAGGTTTCTTATGTTTACCAGTAGGTTATTTTGAGGAATATTTAGTACTGTCCTAGTACTGCATTTAATTATTCACTTAATCTTTTAAAATGCAATTAGTTGATAATAACCACCTTTTACTGTATATTTGTACCATGCTAGGCATTGTGCTAAATGCTCTATACATACTAAGCTCCTCTAAATCCTTACAATTTTATGAAATAAGTATTTATATTAATAGTTGTGGTATATGCCAATATACTAATAAAGACAGAACTGGGACTTGTACCTTGGTCTCTACTTTTAAAACTACTTAATTACTGTGCTATACTCCTTCCCATAAAGTGTGATTTATGTGAATTTATGTGTTTAAAACTTTTGAGTTTATTTTAAGCATCTTAACTAAGACTATCTCATAGTTAACTGCATGGTTATAAATGTGAAACTTATTCTGTAAATTTATACTCCCGTAATATAGCACCATAGTTTATGCATTTACCTTATGCATTGTATTACTAATAAAAAGTTTGGTTTGACAAAAATCAGAGGGCAATGTATATCTATCAGACTCAGAGTTGGAAATGGTATTCTAGGGACTTTGACCCCAGAAAATGAAAACAACTTGTCTAAGAAGTAAGACTCAAACCCAGACCAATGGAACTGTCAGGGTACAGGCTCAACATTGTAACAGAAACTTCAAGGTACACTGAATAAGATAAAACTATTTCTCTCTTATATAATAGTTTAAAAAAAAAAAAAGGAAGGTAGTTTTTGGCAGGCAGACAGTGCAGTTGCATGAAGTCATCTGGTGATCCAAACTAGTAGGTCCTCTAGGACAGCTCTGCCATTTGGCTTCCCTTTCTGAGGCCAAAGAGGCTGCACTAGTTACTGATCTTTCTCAGCTATCAGTAAAGTGGTAATGAGAGAAGAAGGAAAAGCTGCTTGTACTTAACGAGATGACCTAGATAGAAGTTGCACACACCAATTCCTTTTCTAGTCCATTAACTTGAACTTGGTAATATGGCCATACTTGGATGCAATGAAAGCTGGGAAATAGGTATAGGTCTTTGGCTAGGTATATACCCCTGGACACTCTGGTAGTTCTGTTAATTAAAAGGAAAGAAGGGAGGAAGCAAACTTTAGAGAATAGTTTGCAGTCTTAACCAGTCTTAGTTTGGTTTTCTTATGAATGGCTGTAGAGGTTTTTGGATACAGTGATGAAACCTTAAATGGTGTATGATAATGATAGGGCTAAATGTGGAGCATATTCTAGATAATGAGTAAGATAAATTACAGATGTGCAAAGTAAGAGGAGTGGTTCATCAGGCCACTGCACAATGTTTCTGTTTTCCTATAGAAAGGCTCTTTAGTTGACAAAGCAAGATTATGGTGTGGGGATGTGGTGGGGGTGGGGATTCAGGATTGGAAAATGTCGTAGAGTAAATCTAGAAGGTATGGGATCTGGAAAAATGTGGGTGGTGGTAAAGGAAGCATTGAAGTATCTCTGGCTGCAGAGAGTCTAGCTCAGCCAGAAGGCATCTGCACTAAAACTAATCAACCAGAGGGCTTGAGTAACTGCAGGGACAGGGTAGTGTGGAAACATTTATTCTACAACTGAAAAAGATTTTTTCCTTTTGTTTTTTTAATGACACTGGGCATGGAGGGCCACTTCTGTTTTTGTACTGCAAGCTCTATTTCCATTCCAGACAGAAGACCTATCCCTTACTCTGTGAATACATTTTCTTTATTGTGTTGGGTAGTGGGGGGGGCTGCCCAAGACTGCCCCCAGGTTTGGTGATCATTGGAATAACTCACAGGGCTCAGCATATAGTCATCTTCAGAGCTAAAATTTATCACTGTGAAAGGTTACAAACTTATACAAATCAGCAAAGGAAAGGGACATGGAGCAATGTTCAGAGGATACCAGCTGCATACTTTCAAGTGTCCTTTCCCAGTGGATTCACACAGGATGCATTTAAGTCCTCCAGCAATGATTATAAGGGACTGTCAGGTAGTCTCCAGATTTTTATTGGGGATTGGTCACTCCAGCTAGCATGTACCTGTAGAAGAAAAGCAGGTATTCAGCATAAATCCCATTGTTTGTAGTTTAGTCATAGTAAGCCACACTCAGTGACTTAGGGACAGTTGCAGATCAATGTAAGGGACTGTTTACCAGTCAGATTCCCAGATGCCAGCTAGAGGCCCGTCTGGTAAACAGGCCTTTCTAAGGCTAGCAGTCTGAGGTCTGCACACTATTCTCTGGCTTTATTTATGCTGGTTTTCTAGGCTTCTTGTAGAATGAATGTCTTGTCCCCAAGTAGACAAAGCCAGAAGTAGTAGTTTACAGATTGCTTTCATGTATATTATCTTATCTGATTCTCCCAACAACTGTGATTGAGGTTGGTAGAAGAGAGAGATTTTATTAACCATTTTATAGGTGAACAAATAGACATTTAAGGAGCTTAAATGATGTCCAAAGCTTAATAAATTTTGGAAGCCAAACTGTAATTTAAATAATGTAGTCATTAAAAAAAAGTTGGAGGCCAGGTTCTGTGAACTTCATATATTTTAAGTACTCGTTTAAAAAGATTTATGCATTTAAATTTGATCAGCACTGAGAGTGAATATTAAAGGAAAAAGGAAGGCATTTAAAGTTAAATGTTCCAATAGTTTCCCATAAAATCTCAGTGAATTTTGTAACCACCTAGTCTCCCTAATGCTTAAGACTTGGAACCCTCCTCCCAAATCTTGGGGGAAGAGAGAAAAGAAGATTGTACAGTCTTGTATAGTATGTTTAGAATGATTATTTTTTTGAGGATAAAGAATTGGGAATATTAAATGCAGTACTCCCTTTAGTGACTATGTACCTCAGAATAAATATGAGCAAGTAGGTACTGAAAGAGATACTTTTATTTTATTCTCATAAAAAACTCCACTAAAATTCTATTTAGTGTTTTGTTAACATTAAACTGATCTCAAGATCAGAAATTTTATGAGTTCATTAAAAAATTAGTTTTACCTTTTTGACAAAATGTCTACCACAGTGCTAGACACTAGAATTCAGCTGTACACAAGCAAAGTATGGCCCAGTAAAAATGGAGACAGTAAGTAGGCAATTACAACAGTAATCTTTTAAGATCCACAATAGAGGATGTCAGTTTAGGGTTCTTTTGGGGATGAGAGGGATGCTGTGGAGGCACGTGGGAGGGGGAACCTGTTGCAGATGTAGTGTGGAGGATCAGAGTAATCATGAAGACTTCTGGTGGATAGTAATATGTAAAC